>JAAFCE010005724.1:6912934-6932083 GCA_013389805.1 Trigoniulus corallinus
AGTGTGACAGACCCCAGGTCCTCGCCTCAGTGTGACAGACCCCAGGTTCCCGCCTCAGTGTGACAGAAACCCAAGGTTCCCGCCTCAGTGTGACAGAGACCCCAGGTTCCCGCATCGGTGTGTTGCAGAGACAGCGGGAGTGGCGAATTGCGTTGGACACACCAGTTCTCGTCTGATCACTGAAGTTAGGCAGCGCAACCCCAGCTAGTACTGACATGGGTGGCCGCTTGGGAAAACTGGGTACTGCTAATGCACAAAAATCGTCGCAGTAGTGTACTGTAGTGTCTGTGCAGTCTCTGCATCAGAACTATGCTGTGGACAGGGTTCTAATGACCTTTGTAGTTGAAGGGCCCTAAGACACCAACAAACAACAACTGCAGAGACAGCGTGCTGAATTATTGTGTCAGTGGTAGGTGGCTCGATCCTTGACCAAGGCGGTTTGCATCTTTTGGACGAAAGGCCTGAGGTTGTGACCCAGTGTGGAACCTAATATATGTGTAGTTCGGAAACATGTTCAGATGTGGGTTGTCCGCCCTCTGGCGTCGGTGGAATAAAGGGGGCCCTAAGAAACCAAAATAGGCCGACGATAAATAAGCATAGGGGTTGCAGCATTAGTTCGGCAGCCATCGGCATGAAATACAGTCCAACAGATCACCTTTGTGTCTCATTGTGACAAAATGGGCATGCGACCCTGTCGTAGGCGGAAAGGTGTTAGTGATGGTGATGAAAACGACGACTACGACACTGCAACTCCTTCTGGATTTTTTTCCTGGGACACATTCAGATTGCAATTACCGTAAAATCTCACTTAAAGTCCGCACCTCAAATATAGTCCGCACCCGTCTATAGTCTGCATTAGCGATGGGTATGTTTCAAGTATAGTCTGCACTCATGTATAGTCCGGACTTTAAAATTCCTACTGTAGCCAGTGGTGCAACTTGTAGGGGGAATGGGATACAATGAATTTGAACATGAAATGTCAAGCGTAGTTCAGTGGCACGCGCAAGAGCGGCAGATACCGCGTTAGCAGATGAAGCAACACAGAAATGGATGACGTCGGCACGTAGTTATGTAGGTAGGGAGTTGAGGAATGGGAGTGCAGTGCTTTCAGAGTGCAGCGCTCCCATGCACTTATGATTGGCTGGTTGTACTGTAGACGACGCCCATTATGCCATTACACCATTGTTCGCTCATTACGCCACCTAGCGGACTTTGCCAAAATCAACCGGCGCGCATCCTATCTGCTGCTTACCACTGAACGAGTACACACGGGGTTCGTCTTGATGACGGTGGTCTACGTCACCTTTTTGTTGGTTGCGCACGCGCTCTTTTTGCTGGTTGCGCTTGCCACTGAACCAGCCTTCAAATTGCCCTGATGATGAAATTTAAATGTGAAAGACTTTATATTGCATTATCATATAAATAAGAACATACTGCGTAAAATCGTGTTGTTAAGTGGAATAAAATGTTCAGAAAATGAAGAGCAGTTTTCATTGAGAACCCTGGGTTTCATTTATAGTCCGCACCCATATATAGTCCGCCCTCACATATAGTCTGCACTAAATGACCCTATGTTTTGCGTATAATCCACGGGCACTATGTGAGATTTTATGGTAATGGCTTTCAGTAAAAGAATGCATATAGTGGATTCTTGAGAGCTGCGCCTGACCCCCCTCAGAAATAAATCTAATTTACAACACTTTGATCTTGATAAAGAGTTAAAAAAAGGTGAGGAGTATAATGAAATGTACAGTATTAGTACTCTAATCTATTACCATTATTTTTAGGTGGTAAAATACATATTTAAGGTCCATTTGACAGCAGTTATTTTCGTTTCGACACCTTTATTTCATTATCCTCATTAAATTCGTGTGTGGGTGTCATATCGATGCCACCACCGCTCTGAAATAAGAGAGAGGGGAGAGTGGAAAAAATAGTTTTTGGGGTGTTCACAAGCCATTGCCTATCATCTAATTTCACTGTATGTCTTTAAAGAGATTCTTGAAGTAATTAACACAGCAAGAGTCTTTCAAGATGCCAGAAGGATGCTACAGAATCTCGTTTCTTTTTCTACAGCTTCTGTCTCTGCAGAGCCGTTAAGTTTCAACTTTCTTCTTCTCTTTTTCCTCCCCTCACCCACCCCCTTCTTTATTACAACCTTCAATTTCACTTCACTTTGCCTTTTGAAAAGTGATCTTTTCTGAGAAACACGTGACAAGAAGCTCAAGATGGTAGAAGAAGAATAGGGATGAAGAATGGCATGAAGGAGGATGAAAAGAGTGGAAGAGAGAGACACTTGTATATCAACCTAATGTTATGAAAATTAATTTAAATAAAGCGTGTAATGTACTAAGAAGTAGCGCCGTTGATTATAATGTGAAAAATAAGAGGAGAAAGGGTAATTAGGAACCACATGTCGACAGAAACGAAAGAGCATCATTCGTCCTGTTTTCATCTTCTCCTTTAGCATCACTCTGACTCTCTCTCTCTCAAAGATGTAACAGCATCAAGATATCTTCACAGATGAAGTGCCACAGCGCAACTCAGTTGAGTACCACGAGTGAGAGCTGTCATTTTAATTTGACCAAACAAGAAAATAAATGATGATCTGCACAAGATCACCTTCTTATGCTTATAATCCACCAAAAAAGCACCCTTTTTTCCTGGCCCATTTCTTGGCGTAATGGGCACCTTAAGATTAAAGATGTTGGAAGGAACTTTTCTGTAATGGCATGCAAATTAAATTAAAATGACGCCAGTCGTTAAATTTTAGCTGCCTTCATAGCTAAGTGGTTTCGGAACTATGACATCCTGATTCATGATAGCAGGATCGATCCTGGTTGTTGTTGTTTGTTGGTGTTTTAGCGCCCTACACTACAAGGTAATTAGAGCCCCGTCCACAGTGTAGTTCTGATGCAGAGACTGCACAGATACATAGATACTAGGACATGGAGGCCTGCGGGATGGAGGGGGACTTGATGGGGGATGGGTGGGAGTGGAGGATTACAACCCGCAGACCCGACCACGCCTCAGGCGGGATAAGGGTGTGATGATGATGATGCAGGGGTTCCCGTTTCGTTGATGTATTAAGTCCCTTCAACTACAACGGTCATTAGAGCCCCCGTCCACTGCGTAGTCTAATGCACTGTCTGCAAAGATACACGGCTGTTACGACAATTTTTGGTTATTAGCAGTACTCAGTTTTCCTAGGCGGCCACCCATGTCAGTGCCAGCTGGGTTTGTTTTGTTGGTGTTTTAGGGCCCTTCAACTACAAGGTTATTAGAGCCCCGTCCACAGTAGTTCTTATGCGGAGACTGCAGAGACACTACAAAAATGCGACGATTTTTGGGTATTAGCAGCATCCAGTTTTCCCAAGCGGCCACCCATGTCAGTACTAGCTGGGGTTGCGTTGCTTAACTTCAGCGATCAGACGAGAACTGGTGTGTCCAACCGGTGTATCGAAACCGGACCGTGCGATGCAATAATCCTACTAACTAACCAGTACGAGTAAAGCTGGAAAGTAATGGCTAGGACGTCACCGTGAACATCCCCTCAGTGCGTCTAAGATGAGATATTAGAGAGTTTTCTGGCTCCGGTTCTATCCGACGTACGCAACGCAATGCAGACGAATTGTGAACTGCGCAGACTCAGGCCGTATCTGAGTTTGCGCAGTTGACAATTCGTCTGCATTGCGTAGCGTACATCGGATAGAACCGCAGCCAGAAAACTCTATTATGCAGGCTTAGTCTAGTACGATAGCACCACGGGCAGAGTGAACTGCTAAGTTGTGCGTCTACAGATGGCGGAAAGGGGAGTCCCCACTGCACATTCAGGGGTTGGTCACCTAAGCGACCAATCCTTGCATGGGTTCAGAGGAAGATAGAAATAAAATAGCTCCCGCGGACCAAACACTAGAGGCGGGTACTGCAAATTAAAAATCCATCAATGAAATGTGTCAAATTCTGAAGGAAAACTTACGGTGCAGAGGGGCCTGGCACCCAGTATAGGCGGTCGTCAAGGACGAGCTAGTGGGTTCCCGGTTGTCATCTGTGGGGTAAGCCGGATCCCCCTACAGATAGCCCGTCTAAAATTCCTGCGAGTTCCAGACGCCTGGCAGGAGTGCTCCCAGTTAGATTGGTTGATTGGTGTTTTAGAACCAAGGTCATTAGAACTCAGTCCATGGCATAGTTCTATTGCAGAGACTGCACGGACACTACACCAATACGACGATTTTTGAGTATTAGCGGTACCCAGTTTTCCCAAGCGGCCACCCAAGTCAGTACTAGCTAGGGTTCCGTTGCTTAACTTCAGTGATCAGACGAGAATTGGTGTGTCCAACGTGATCAGAGCTGTCGCATCGAGAAAAGGGGTGAAGAGAGTGAAGATTTCAAAAAAAGAAGACAGGCAGGGTATATTCACGGAAAGGAGAGTAAGTCATTAATTGGTGGAAACCTGCTCACCAATAGAGAGGAACTCCAGCAAAAAGTGCACAGGCAGGGACTGCTGGTGCTATGTGGAACAGGGTCGCCATTTTAGGCCAAATTAGGGTAGTAGGCAAAGTGCAGAACAGATAGGCATGGTGGAGAAATAACGAAGTAGATGCATCAATCAAAAGAAGGCTGCATTTCACAGGTGGCGCTAAATCAGGGACCATGACTTTAGAACACTATGTACACACCTAAATCACAGTTAGGAGAAACATTGCCTTGGCCAAACACCAGAAGTATGAGGCCTTCAACCACCAGTTAGGGACAAAAGAATGGGAGACAAATTTTTAAACGGGCAAAGGCTAGAGAGAGAACAAATGGAGATATAACCTTAACCATGGCAGTCAAGGGCAGGGTGCTGATTCTCCCTGCTGATGTAAATAGGAGGCAAGCAACTCCTAACTCTTTTCCTACCTATGGTAGGTTCGGGTGCCCATCATGTCCTTCTGAATGGACACAAGGGTGAAATATTGGGCAGTATTTTTCCGGAGCCAGTTGCCGACCAAAGCTGCAGTGGCGTAACTTGTAGGAGCAATGGGGTAATGGGCGCGTGGTCCGCCTTGCTGGAAATCAGCTGCCGTGACACAATGTCTATGTGACTACTTCATGACAAATAAAAAGTGCCTACATACGTGACCCATGCCTGCTTAGGACAAGCAAAAGGGTAGCGGAGTGCTTTGAGTGGCTCTTGCCCAGGGCGCCGCAACTTAAGTTATACGTTACTGTAAAGCTGTAACCCCTATGCTTACTTATCGTCACTCTACTCTTCGTTGGAGAATTGCATCGAGGCCAGGGAACGAGCTCCTACATCAGGAAATTTTGCGCCATCTTCCCATTGTATAGTATAGGGCAGGGGTGGCCAACTTTCGAGTACATAAGATCGACTTTTTATCCCTAAAACTTGTCGCGATCGACTTGTTGTCATAGGCGTAGTTAAATTGGGTTGGGGGAGTTTCGATACTGGACCCAACTCGGTCCACTATCGAACCTAGAACCAATGACGCAGACCTAGAAACCCTGAGCCACTACGACACCGAGGCGGGTGTTAAGTCAACACATCGCGAGCGATCGTCCAAAATTGGCTTCGTGATCGACTGGTTGGCCTCCCTGGTGTAGGGGGTTCTTTTACGTGCAAATACCTCTCTCGCCGTGAGTATCTCTCTCGTCCTAAAGAAGCCAACCCACTGCAATCCAGTATCGAGCCTAGAACCACTGATGCAGTTACCGAGTACGTCACCCACTACGCCACAGGAGGGCGAGAAGAATATATCCAAAGCCTCATGAATGCTACAGGGGGAGGAGCACATTGACAGGGTGCAGAAGGGGTGGTTAGTCCGGCTATGCTATATGACTTGGAGTGGTGGGCAGGGCAAGGAGAGCGGCGAATTGCGTTGGACACACCAGTTCTCGTCTGATCCCTGAAGTTAAGCAGCGCAACCCCAGTTAGTACTGACATGGGTGGTAGCTTGAGAAAACTTGGTACTGCTAATATCCAAAAATCGTCGCATTAGTGTAGTGTCTGTGCAGCCTCTGCATAAGAACTATGCTGTGGACGGGGCTCGAATGACCTTGTACTTGAAGGGCCTAAAACACAAACAGCAGGGAAAGGAAGCTATGACAAGAGAATGAGGGCAGCTGAAATGTGATTGATGCGGGTGTCGAGAGCAGATAGAGTTAGGAATGAGTATATTAAAGAGTAGGTGGGGGTGAGAGAATGGTATGGTCATGTAATGATTGCTGGATTAGTTTGTGGGTTGGGGAGTAAGCCAGGCCGCCATAACAGGTTGAACCCTTAGGAGGCTGCCCGAGGGAGATGAGGAGGTAGGTGAAAGGACGAAGGAGAGGGTTAATATGCAGCACCCAACGTTCTTCACCAACCACCCATGTTGGTATTGACGTGGGCTTGCACTGCTTAACTTCAGTGATCTCACGGGAACTGGTGTGTCCAACGCAACTTGGCTGCACAATGAGAAGAGGAAAGGATTTTTGCTGTTGGTTGTTGGTGTTTACGGTCCCGTCAACTATAAGGTCATTAGAGACCCGTCCACTGCATAGTTCTAATGCATATACTGCACAGACACTACACTAATGCGACGATTATTGGGTATTAGCAGTACCCAGCTTTCCCGAGCGACCACCCATGTCAGTACTAACTGGGCTTGCGTTGCTTAACTTCAGTGATCAGACGAGAAAAGAGGAATGGAGCTGGTGAGGTCCATTACAGGGATGAATGTTATTGGAAGCACCCGGGACAGCGGAAATTTGTTTGTGGATGGGTACAGGAGAGGCTCATTACGTTGGACACACCAGTTCTCGTCTGATCACTGAAGTTAAGCAACGATTCCCCTCAGCTCGTTCTAACATGGGTGACCGCTTGGGAAAACTGGGTACCGCAAACACCCCAAAATCGTTGGCATTTGCATAATGTCTGTGCAGTCTCTGCATTAGAACAATGCAGTGGACGTGGCTCTAATGACGTTGTAGTTGACGGGCCCTAAAACACCAACGAAGCAAAAAAGTGGATGGGTACGTTGTAGGAGATAGGAGTGGACGGCCAGAACCCGCAGACCCAACCGTGACACAGGCAGGATAAGGGTATATGATAAATTTAGTGCATTAGCAATGATTTATTGCTGGTGGAATTTTTACAATATGAAATATGACGTCATTGAAAGGATCCGGATATATAATAATGTGAATTGCAATCCGATATGATAAATATTCATGACATTGGACAAATTTTAGCTACTCATTCATTATTTTGATTTAGAATCTAGTTAAGTTCATTGTTGAAAGGGCTTTTCGGACAACTTCCATATTCAATTGTTGAACAATGCCAAAAAATGTAGTGGTCATCGCATACAATGGACATTAAATAATGGCGGAGTGAACTTATTATATTTCATTTTTGCTTCAGTGATTTTTCAGAAAAGTCCTTGGTTGAATTCACACTTGTTTTCACTTTTCAATTCTGCATACACTTAATAAATTATATCCCTGGTGCAGGCCACACTGAACTATTATTAATTTGTCTCAAACAATGTTCATTTAGACAGGGTCCTTTCTTCTTCGACCGCTGAAGAAGTTCATTGTTGGTCAAAGAGTAAGGGGTTACACTGTCAAAATGAATCGTTCCAGTATTTTAAAGCAGGCATTTCAATCTGGGGTTACCTCGGGTTCCGCACTGCATTTGTTTCGTTGGTGTCTTGGGAGCTTTCAACTACATCGGTCATTAGGGCCCCGTCCAGTGCGTAGTTCCAATGCCGAGACTGCCCAGACACTAAGCTGATGCGAAGAATTGGAGGTGAACATGAAGAACATGAAGAAGACTGAGTACCTAGCTTTCAATTTTAGTGGCCAGGGGCAAGGGTGAGATTCGTTGCGGGGGAGAGGGGATTCCAGTGGTGCAAGAGTTTCGTTATTTAGGATCACTTTTCCAGAGCAACGGGGAAGTAGATTCTGACGTGGACCATAGAATTAATGCAGGATGGCTGAAGTGGAGGCAGGCAAGTGGGGTCCTGTGCGACCGCCAGGTCCCAATAAAGTTGAAGGGTAAGGTTTACAGAACTGTCGTTAGGCCCGCTATGCTGTATGGCTCTGAGTGTTGGGCAGTTAGGAAGTACCATCAACGGCAAATACAAAGGGCCAAGATGCGAATGCTACGCTACATGAGTGGGATGTCACGATCTGACAGAATTAGATTTTGTTGTTTGTGTTTTAGCAATGGTCATTAGGGCCCAGAAAGGCAATCACCATGGTAGGGGTGTAAATGGCAGAATTAGAAATGATTACGTTAGAGGTAGTTTGGGGGCGGGAGACATTGCGGAGAAGATGAGAGGGAACCGGTTGAGGTGGTATGGGCATGTGATGAGGAGGGGAAAGGAGAAGCTTATCAGGTCCATTGTGGGAATGCAGGTGGTTGGGGGCACCAGAGGTAGAGGAAGACCAAAGCGGACGTGGGAGCAGGTGGTGCAAAGGGACATGGAGGCGTGCGGGGTGGAGGGGGACTTCGTGGGGAATAGGCGGGAATGGAGGATTTGAGCCCGCAGACCCGACCCTGCCTCAGGCGGGAGGAGGGTGAGATGATGAGGATGAGATACAGAGGGACGTAAAATATAACAATACGTGGGAGAACTCACTTCTATTTCGGGCAAGTACTCGGTCACTGGAGACAAAACAGAGAATGGCAAAGATCACAAGTAGAGAGGAGGGCTGTGGATTATGTGGGGATCAATTTCAGGGTGTCAGGCATGTGATAATAACATATCCAGCGCCAGACCACTGCAGAACCCACATTGCAAGAGGTGTTTGGATGGAGCGGCTAGAATGGGTGCGAAAGGCAAAGGTGTTGCTGAATGCTGGTGGAGATCTAGGAATATAGGGAGCGGCGAGTTGCGTTGGACACACCGGTTCTCGTCTGATCACTGAAGTTAAGCAACGCAAGCCCAGTTAGTACTGACATGGGTGGTCGCTCGGGAAAGCTGGGTACTGCTAATACCCAATAATCGTCTCATTAGTGTAGTGTCTGTGCAGTATATGCATTAGAACTATGCAGTGGACGGGTCTCTAATGACCTTGTAGTTGACGGGACCTTAAACAACAACAAACAAACAACAAACAATAGGAATATAGGTCTAGCCTTGCAGAGAGGCAAATTGCGTTGCACACACCAGTCCTCGTCGGACCACTGAAGTTAAGCAACGCAACCACAGCTAGTACTGAAATGGGTGGTCGCTTGGAAAAACTGGGCACCGCTAATACCCAAAAATCGTCGCATTAGTGTAGTGTCTGTGCAGTCTCTGCATTAGAACTACGTAGTGGATGGGGCTCTAATGACCTTATAGTTGAGGGGCCCTAAAACACCAACGAAAGAACGAAACAAAAGGTCTAACCTTGCCGTTTGACAAAAGGTAGAATTTCCTTCACTCTCTGCTATAACAAAGGAAACCACTAACCTTGACAAAGGTTAAGCATGAGTAATTTGAACTGCAGACACAAATGCACTCCATTTACTGGGCGTCCTTAATCATTTTAGCACAGATTCCAGTCTAACGGATGTCTTCCAACACAAGCCCACACACTAAAAATAAAATATTTGCCGCCTTAAGGCTGTAAATATCACACGTTGTAGTTGCTCAATAACGTCAAAAAAATGTAGGTTGTTATAACTTACCCAGTTGATGTAATAAAGAAAGATTAAGAAATGGACTAATATATCAGTAAGTAATATATCGTCTTTCTTACATCACGTTTTACTTGTGTTCCGTAATAATAATTAGATAAATCAAAAATGAATTTATCGGATTGCAAGTTGTAAGTTGCAATTCTAATGTGATTCATCCATCCATCTTACCTGATCTCCTAGTTCAGTAAAGCGTCACTAGGAGCACTTCAATTCTTATGTTAGCTTCGTTGTTAGTGTCGCTAATCATCATCATGTCACCCTTCTCCCGCCTGAGGCAGAGTCGGGTCTGCGGGTTCTAATCCTCCACTCCCCCTATCCCCCACCACCCCTCACGCCTCCATTGTTGTTGTTTGTTGGTGTTTTAGGGCCCTTCAACTACAAGGTCATTAGAGCCCCGTCCACAGCATAGTTCTTATGCAGAGACTGCACAGACACTACACTAATGCGACGATTTCCCAGTTTTCCCAAGCGGCCACCCATGTCAGTACTAGCTGGGGTTGCGCTACTTAACATCAGTGATCAGACGAGAACTGGTGTGTCCAACGCAACTCGCCGCTCCCTCTCACGCCTCCATGTACCTCTGCGCCACCTGTTCCCACGTCCGTTTTGACCGTCCCACGCCGTCCGTTTTGACCCCTCCTACCCCTGGCTAATGGGTTGAAACTTAGTTGAACGGCCCTAAATCATCAACAAACGAAACCTATCCTATGGAAGGCCCACTCGGGACTTTTTTCTCATCGGAAAGATTGTAGTTTTTGGTGTTTTAGGGCATTTCAACTACAAGGTTATTAGAGCCCCGTCCACAGCATAGTTCTTTTGTATAGACTGCACAGACACTACACCAAAGCCCAGAGCAAAATGAGACGCAGTCTCCGCAGGTGACGCAGGGTGACTCATTCCAAATTTCTGTGGCTCACATGATAGTATGTAGTTGCACATGTTAAGTCGCAGGGTGACGTGACTCAGTGCCTTCGCCACGTGACCCTGCGAGCGCAGTGCCAATGCCGCTGTTTCCTGCGTGAAGTTGGTGTGACAATAACAAAAAGCGGTGCGAAGCAGAGAAGTTCTAATGTTAATTGATGCAAGTATGGTGAAAAAAACTGCGATTCAATGTGGGGTGATTGCCTGCTAGCAGAATTTCGCAGGGCTGCTATACCCTGCGTCACCCTGCGTCTCATTTTGCGCCTTGTCTTACACTAATGCGACGATTTTTGGGTATTACAGTTCCCAGTTTTCCCAAGCGGCCACCCATGTTAGTAGTAGCTGGGATTGCGCTGCTTAACTTCAGTGATAAGACGAGAACTGGTGTGTCCAACGCAATTCGCCGCTCTCGTCGGAAAGAAACCAATCCACATTCGAACCAGGGCCGGCCATCAGGAGGGTGCATTGCACCCGGGCCCCATCATCGGTACCCATCAGGGCCCAGATCATTGCTAATATTAAAAGTTTAATACGTCAATGTAGGGGCAACGTTCCTCATTCGACCCTGCCAATGCAACATAACCGTAACCTAACAACCCTGCCATTGAACTACACCAGGGTTGTACAACCTTTCTGGTGTTGTCGGCCACTCGGCTGCTCCATGAACTGATTGCCCAGCCACAGGCCGTCAAAACAAAACGGGTGAAGATGACGTTAGGTGTTACATAGCAGGTAGGCTATAATGCATAATTAGAAATGATGCACCATGGGTCACATTACAAGCCTCAATGGGCCACAGGTTGGACAACCCAGAATTAGAGGTTAAGAGTCAATAATTTAATAATGCTATTATTTTGGGGTTGTTAAAACCAAAATACCTTTAATAATCAGAAGTGTAATGAAAAAATATAATGACACAGGTCCAACTGAAAATGTTCCAAGGTGTGAACGTCCACATAAGCTTTCAGGCCAACTCTTAAATGCAATGGCGACATATTAGGACACATGGCATCATCCAAAAATGTAATACCTTCCAAAATTAGGAAGGATCTCAGAATGGGATAGGAGGGCATCTAAGAGGAGTCCATTTACTCTGAATCCTTTTATTAGGGATTTTGCAATTTCTCGTACAGTGGTCGTTTCGGGACGAAAGACGAGAAGTAAAAAGCCTTCTCGTCCTTCGCAGTCGTCTTCAATACAATAAGGACCCGAAAATCATAAATAAAAGTGAGAAAGGAGGGCGATTATTTGTGATTTTCTCATCCTTATTTTATTGGAGACGACTGGGAAGGACGAGAAGGCTTTTTACTTCTCGTCTTTCGTCCCGAAATGCCCACGTTACGAGAAATCGCAAAATCCCTATTTTTACTTTTGAAAAACTATTTTGGGACCCTAAAACGATTTTTGCACCCGGGCCCCTTTATAGAGAAGGCCGGCCCTGATTCGAACCTGGCGCAGTTGTGAACTCGAGACGTCTTCATCACCGAGGCAGTTCAACCGGAAATAAATTTATGGGGCTAATTGGTTACCCGTCTCAAAGTTGACTTCACTCGCTTCACTTCCGTTTTACAACTTTTATTTTGTTTTACGATTCAATGCTCTAATGGTTACGAGAAGTTAAATCTCTTTAAATATTTGAAAGTCAACTTTTGTCTTTGTCAAATTGATTATGAAACTTTTGTTTGGAAAATCGTTGAAGTAAAACAGAATTGGAGTAAAAAACAGGGCGGACACATACCGGAACTTATGTTTTTTTTGTTTGTTTTTTATTCACGATAACTGCTATGTTGACGATCTAAAAAGGTCTGTTTATTTGACTTGTGTTCAAATTGTCAAATTAGATAAGTGCAGGCAATTTCAACTGGAAGTTGACTAAACGTTTTATGGAGTTTGTGTATCCGCCTCAGTTGTGTTACGAATCATCTGCAGTTCAAAAGGCCATTGGCCCTATATAAAAACATCAATAGCAGGCATGTCAAACTGGGGGTACCCTAAGGGGCGCATTCGTAACAGTGCGTTGTCATGAGGTCCACATGACAGGGAGGGGCATTCTGCGTTCGACATACCAGTCCTCGTCTGATAACTGAAGTTAAGCAGCGCAACCCCAGCTAGTACGGTTATGGGTGGCCTCTCTTCGCTTGTTGGTGTTTAAGGTCCCGTCAACTACAAGGTCATTAGAGACCCGTCCATTGCGTAGTTCTAATGCATAGACTGCACAGACACTACACTAATGCGACGATTATTGGGTATTAGCAGTACCCAGCTTTCCCGAGCGACCACCCATGTCAGTACTAACTGGGCTTGCGTTGCTTAACTTCAGTGATCAGACGAGAACTGGTGTGTCCAACGCAACTCGCCGCTCCCCATGGGTGGCCGCTTGGGAAAAACTGGGTACTGCTAATACCCAAAAAAATCGTCGCATTAGTGTAGTGTCTGCGCAGTCCCTGCATGAGAACTATGCTGTGGACGGGGCTCTAATGACCTTGTAGTTGAAGGGCCCTAAAACACCAACAAACAAACAAACAACTGAAGTTAAGCAACGCACCCCCAGCTAGTACTGACATGGGTGGCTGCTTAGAAAAACTGGGTACCGCTAATATAGGGTGACCATTCGTCCCGGATCTCAGCTTTGTGTCTCGCATGCATACGCGTCAGGGGAAATGTCCCGGAATTAACAATTCGCTTAAGCCGATGTTACACGCTCAGTCTGCCATCAGTTCAGTCCATGACTGTGGTCAGAATGACGCCAGACTGATTGTATAATGTGATGACTAACGGACTGATGGAATGGAATGACGGATTTTTAAATATTTTGATAATTTTCGTCAGTCTGTGCGTGACTGACGTCAGATTGATCGTGTGAGCGCCTTTCATCAGTCTGGTGTCAGTCACTGCTTGGACAGCAATGGAGACACATGCGTTTTAACCCCTCCCCAGTCTCTGGGACTAAGTGCTGGATTTACCACTATGCTCAGTAGGCTGAAGCTTATGGTCTCAACATTTAGCGGGCTTCAAAACTTAAGAAACGGGCTTGAAAAAGGCCTGAAAATTGAAATAGCCGGGGGGCCTCTCAATATCTAAATCTGGCACTGCCTGCAGCAATGCCTGTAGAACCGTTGGAATCAGAGAAAGACTTATACGAGTACAATACATGTGAAACAATATGTGGAAGGGCTCCCTTCTGTTTTGGGCAAAAGCTGGGTCACCGGAGAAAAACAGAGGATGGCAAAGATCACAGGTGGAGAGGAGGGCTGTGGGGATCAAGTGGAGGACGTCAGGCATGTCCAGCGCTGGATCACTGCAGGGGAGGGTTGTGAACCACCACATTGTAAGAAGTTCAGGGGTGGTGGGTGTTGGGGTGAGAGGTTGGAATAGGTGAAAGTGTTGCCAAGTGTTGCATGGGTGCTGGTGGAGATCTAGGCTTATGGGTCTAGCATGAAAAATCTCACTAGCAAAGTATCTTCTTCATGCATGTATCTTGCTTTGTGAAAAATGGCTTCACCCCAGTTGGGGCATTGAGGGTGGAGTAACGTCCCCTGGTCCAACATTGCCTTCGAACACTTGTTGCTAAACCTATTATAATTGCAATACAAGCTTTTTCCTTATTGCAATCCATCGGTTCTTTTGCGCAATCAGGGATTTTAAGGACAGGGTTTTTAAGTGGCGTAGCGTGGGGGGCCAAGGGGGCGGCCGCCCCTGGCGCAAAATTTCAAGGGTTGCAAAAATTTTCAAATGAAAAAATAATATAAAATTAGCGCGCCATATCTTTCACATTTTGCGATTTCCTATTCCTATTCCCAGTCTCATTGTGAAACGTGGTCAATGTTTGTTGCGTCCACAAATCACACGTGGGTGACAAAAATGGACAAAGCAGAGAGTTACCTCTATTTTTCTAACCAGCTTGGACAGGGCCGGCGTGATGGGTGTGCAAACTGAATGACAGCACAGGGCCCCACGCATTCAGATTAATGAACCAATTTATAAAAGGACCTCACTTCACGTCAGGTCTGCAGGTTCTAGCCCTCCACTCTCGTCCTGCCCCTGTTCACCCCACACACTGCCATGTCCTTATGGACCACGTGTTCTCACGCCTGCTATAGTCTCCTCCTGCCCCGGGTGCTACCGACCACCTGCATTCGTGGCAAGGACCTAACAAGCTCCTCCTCCCCTCTTTTCATGACGTGTCCATACTACCTCAGCCTATTCTCCCTCATTTTTCCGCAATGTCCGCCACCCCCCAGGCTACCTCTAATATTGGCATTCCTAATTCTATCAGCTCTCGACACGCCACCCATGTACTGCAGCATTTGAATCTCAGGCAGCTGCATTCTATTGACGTGGCTATGCTGAATGGCTCAGAGTGTTGGGCTGTCATGAAAAACCGTGAAAGTGCTGCGCTACATCAGTGGGGTGTCGCGAGCCGATAACATCCGAAACGACTACATTGATGGTTGCTTGGAGTCTTTATTATGGGACTGCATGTGATTGGTGGCACCAAGAGTAGAGGAAGACCAAATCGGACGTGGGAGCAGGTGATGCAACGGGGCATGGAGACGTTCGGGGTGGAGGGGAGCCTGGTGGGGATAGACGGGAGTGGAGGATAAGAACTCGCATCCACGACGCTACCACAGGCGGATAAGGGTAAGAAGAGATTTAAACGGAGACTTTGAGTAAGATTTTGAAAAAAATTTCTGAAAAGTGAAAAAAAATGTGTTTCTTGATGGGGAGGGGGGTACAACTGCAGTACTCTGCAGTACAACTACGCAGTGGACGGGGTTCTACTGACCTTGTAGTTGAAAGGCCCTAAGACACCAACAAAACAAACATGAAGGACACACACACTACTGTAATGCAGTGGCCTAGCTAGGGTACTCAGCACCGGGTACATGCGATAAAAGTAACAAAGCAAGCAACTCCTAACTTTTTACCCTGCATAAGGCCGGGTCGGGTACCCATCTTGTCCCTCGGAATGGACACAAGGGTGATATATTGGACAGTGTTTTTCCGCCACCGGTTGTCGACCAAAGCTGCAACCCCTATGCTTATTTATCGTCGGTCTACTGCTCGTTGGGGCACTCTACCGACGTCATGGGACGAGCTCCTACACCTGGAAATCTACCAGTTCCACTACAGACAGGGTTCTTTTACGTTCAAATGACATCGTACACCACACAGAACGACGGCTTTACTTCCCACCAGGTCAAAAAGAAATCAACTCACCTCGATCCAGTATCGAACCCCTTTACCCGCCTATGGCAAGGTGCCCCAGAAAAAAAAGCAGAGCGACATTAAATAAGGCCTGGAAGTCGCTTTTTGGGCCCCACTACTCACCATCTAGCGCTTTCTACCCGTATAGAGCTACAATGGTATGATATTCCAAGTAGTTATAATCACTAACCAATCCCACTTGTGACAGGGTCGGGTGAATGTGGGCGGCATTTTTTGCAAGCCGGCTGCCGACCTGATCCTACAACTTTATCCTCGGTGTGCTATTCTTTGTTGCAATTCACCGATTCTACTCCTGGGTAATTTTGCCGATCTACACGCTTCGTTTGCGTGTATACCCCCTACATACCACACGGGGCCAAGGCTTTATTTCCCATCCGACAGAAGGCGCACTGCTTTTTTGTCTTTTTGTTCTTTAAGGCCCCTTCAACTACAAGGTCAATAAAGCCCATTGCTTCCACTGCGTAGCTGCAATGCATGGACTGCGCAGACACTACGCTAATGCGGCGATTTTCGGGTATTGGCAGTACCCAGTTTTCCCAAGCGGTCACACGTGTTAGTACTAGCTGGGGTTGCGGTGTTTAATTTCAGTGATTTGGCGAGAACTGGCGTGTCCAACGCAATACAGCCGCTCCCCAAGAAGCACCGAAAGCCCCCCCTCCCCGTCTGTGTCTCTCTGGCTCCGTCTCTGCCTCTCTCAGCAAGCAACCTATATCGGGTCTAGACCGAACCTGGAACTACTGACGTAGGAGCCCAGCACGTTACTTCAGCGCCAAGTATGGCACAGCATGTCATAAAGTATGGTAATAATTTTTATGCGTTATCGACAGCTTTTATGAATTTTATTACGGTGACGGAATTGTAAACATTTTAATTAAATTGTTATCTAATATTGGTATAAAGGGATTAGAAGTAAATGAAGAAAAAAATCGATAATTCCGCCTGAAAAACAATGGCCGTTTCATGTTTTCATTCATCTTCATAATAAAGACGCTTGGGGAACTTTACTCTGTTCGACAAGCCAGTACAACCGGAAGGAATACATTGGCGGAAAAGAAATGAGACGAAATGAAGTGAAATAACACTTGGGACCTTCTGTTGCTTTGTCTCAAAACATATGACAGGCTGCATTTAGGGAACAATTGAATTATAGCAGTAACTGGAGATTAGGTCCTCTTAATGACGCTCCGCCTCTTGGAGACTAATGGCTGCGAACTCACAGCTGGAAAATAACCGAAAAGCACACCGTTTAATTTCTAATTCAAATTCAGTGCAAGCAGCCTCTTTGGCCAATTTGGTTGTTTGTTTGTTGGTGGTTTAGGACCCTTCAACTTCAAGGTCATTAGAGCCCCGTCCACTGTGTAGTTCTGATGCAGATACTACACTAATGCGACGATTTGTGGATACTAGCGGTTCCCAGTTTTCTCAAGCGGCCACCCATGTTAGTACTAGCTGGGGTTGCGCTGCTTAACTTCAGTGATCAGACGAGAACTGGTGTGTCCAACGCAATTCGCCGCTCCCTGTGATCACTGAAGTTAAGCAGCGTAACCCCAGCTAGTACTGACATCGATGGTCACTTGGGAAAACTGGTTACTGCTAATACCCAAAAATCGTCGCATTAGTGTAGTGTCTGTGCAATCTCTGCATACCAACTACACTGTCGACGGGGCTCTAATGACCTTGTAGTTGACGGGCCCTAAACACCAATACTTGCAATGGTGGCCTTTCCCTTCAGTAAACCCTCCTCTTTATGTTCTCCAAGTATATTCCACTGCCCAATGGTCCTTGGCAAAAAGACCAGTAGTACTAGTCTGCCTGTGCCCTTATTTCCTTCAATTTATATGAATGATCCTTTCTCCTCTGATACACAGCCAGGGACACACTTCCAACCAGAGATCCATTGCACCCCATCAGCAGCAGTCTCAGGAAAAGACCAAAGCTGTGAGATACACGCCTCTGTATTAGTGTGTCCCACCCTAATTGCCTAATCATGTCAGACACACTTTCCCTTTGAGAAAAACTGTGAAGTACAATTCTTGCTGCCCTCCGTTGGATCCTTTCCATCTCCCAAGATAGGTCCTGCCTAAAGGGAATCGTAGTTCTTAATCTCACCACGTGCAAGTTGACAAAAATTGGACCAGGACATAAATTATGAGAAAGATAAGCACCTACATATCCTTTTCCGGCCTACGGCAGGGAAACAACAGGACATAATAGGTCTTGTCTGATCACTGAAGTTAAGGGTATTACTAAGGCACGTTTAGCTAGGGCAAATTCAGAGGCTAACTCTCCCCTTGACGTCAGAGCACAAAATTTTAACATTCCAGGATCTTTCAAAGCCATTTTTGTCATGCGCTACAGAATTGTAGTTTTCCTACGTGGGACCTATGCGTAATAAGCCATGAAAGCATAACCGTGACCGAACTTTGCCCCAACACACTATTTTTATCCATACGGATACGTGCCCTAGTAATATAAGAACTTTCCCCTAGTTCAATGTCTTAGTAATACCCTACCTCTTAGTAATTCCCCTACCTGCCTTAGTAATACCGGGGAACGGCGAATGGCGTTGGACACACCAGTTCTCGTCTGATCACTGAAGTTAAGCAGCGCACCCCAGCTAGTACTAACATGGGTGGCCGCTTGGGAAAACTGGGTACTGCTAATACCCAAAAATCGTCGCATTAGTGCAGTGTCTGTGCAGTCTCTGCATAAGAAATATGCCGTGGGCGGGGCTCTAATGACCCTTGTAGTTGAAGGGTCCTAAACCACCAACAAACAACAACAACTTTAGTACCGTAATACCGAAGTATGGGGTGACCGCTTGGGAACATTGGATACTGCTAATGATACCCAAATCGTCGCAACAGCGTGGTGTCCGTGAAGACTCTGTAATAGACGGGGCTCTAATGACCATTGCAGTTGAAGAGCCTTAAAACACCAACAAAGCAAAGCCGACGAAAGCCGTAACCTCTTTTTTACCGTCGGTCTACTGTTCGTTGGGGCGCTCCAGCGAGTTCCTACACCTGGGAATTTTGCCTCATCTACCCATATGTAGCAGAGAGGGTACTGTTACCTGCAAATGACGTCATGCACTGATCCCGTGGGACCTCGGTTGCAGGTAAACAGCCAGCTAGCTGCTTGAAACACTGGGTACTGCTAATAATGCCCAAATCGTCGCAAAAGTGAAGTGTCTGTGCAGACTCTGCAGTGGACGGGGCTCTAATGACCATTGCAGTTGAAGGGTCATAAAATACCAACAAAACAAAGCAGACCAAGTTTCGTTGGTGTGCAGCCAAGTTGCGTTGGTGTGCAGCCAAGTTGCGTTG
>JAAFCE010005724.1:6932093-6978813 GCA_013389805.1 Trigoniulus corallinus
TGCAGCCAAGTTGCGTTGGTGTGCAGCCAAGTTGCGTTGGTGTGCAGTCAAGTTGCGTTGGTGTGCAGTCAAGTTGCGTTGGACACACCAGTTCTCGTGAGATCACTGAAGTTAAGCAGCGCAAACCTACGTTAGTACCAACATGGGGGGTTGGTAAAGAACGTTGGGTGTTGCAAATTTCCCCTCTCCCATGTCCACTGTCAACCTCCTCACCTCCCGCGAGCAGCCTCCTAAGGGTTCGTCCTGTTATGGCTGCTTGGCTATCTCCCCAACCCATTAAATGAATCCAGAATCCAGACCAAAGCTACAACCCCTATGCTTATTTACCGTCCGTCTACTGGCTTATTTACCATCCGGCACTCCAGCGAGCTCCTAGACATGGGAATTTCACATCATCTACCCATTACGTAGCAGAGAGGGCATTGTTACCTGCAAATGACGTCATGCACTGATCCCATGGGACCTTGGATACAGGTTAATAGCCGGCTACATAACATATTGGTCGAAATGCGCCATGGGACAACTGACAACCAGACCTTATATGGGAGGAAAGGGTTTGAAATGATGACGATATCGCAGTGGGCCACTTGGCCTCGGATCCCCGTCCTAACTTTGATTCTTTAATAAAAGCAGGACACTATTTAATGAAATCCTTTTTAAATCCGATGAGAAATGATGAATGTTCTCATGTGACTCCATCTCTAGGTTCTGTATCACCATTTCGGCAGTTTTTCACTTGTCAAGGTTACCCTAGTCAGTAAGAATAACAAATAAACCGGAAATTGGTATAAAGAATAGAGCTGAGAGAGAGATAGAAGGGCAGAAAATCTGGAATTGATGGAAAGTCTCATCAGATAGTAGTAAATACCAATCCAATAAACTCCTGCAAAATTCGTAGTAATATCCTTAATTTCTTTCTTTAAATCCGCACTAAAATATTTTAAAGTAGCTCCCTCTACCGTCGTCATCTTCTATATCCGAATCTTAAATAAAAGATTTCAAACAGATGTACGTTTAAACTGGAATTCGATTTAACTTTTCACGACCTGAACAAGGCGATTCAATCATTCTTAGTTTCGGAAAGCACCAAGAGGAGGAAAAAAGTAAGAAAGTAAATCTACCAATCTTGAAAACCCCCCAAAAATTGTCTTAGAAATTTGAAAATTTATCACCTCATTATTTACTTAAGGTTCCTTCCCTTCCCCTCTCCTCTTTTTACTTTGCATTTCGAACTCCAAATGTTAAGATTGCACTTCAATGTTGAACTTGAAGCATTTATCTAAAGGATTAAATATGGTGGCAGTTTTTAAGAACCAAATACCAAACGGATCCAAAATCCAAGGATTACTTGGATCGCAAAAGCTCCTTTTCTGAGCAGTTTTTTAATATATAGTACCAGTGACGACTGCTTGTCAACCTATCTCTTTCAGCATCATTCTTAACCCCTTTTTTCTAGTCTATGCCCAGGGTCGGCTACCAATTTAACCTATTTGCACTGGGAATCGGGGAGCGGTGAATTGCGTTGGACACACCAGTTCTCGTCTGATTACTGAAGTTAAGCAGCGCAACCCCAGCTAGTACTGACATGGGTGGCCGCTTGGGAAAACTGGGTACAGCTAATACCAAAAATCGTCGCATTAGTGTAGTGTCTGTGCAGTTTCTGCATCAGAACTACACAGTGGACGGGGCTCTAATGACCTTGTAGTTGAAGGGCCCTAAAACACCAACAAACAACAACAATGCAGTGGAACCCACTTATCTCGACCTCCGTCAACTCGACAACCCTTTTAAGTCGACATTTTTGAAGTGGAACCACCAAATTCCCCCTTTGTCCTATTAGTTTCTGATTGCTTATGTCGATCCTTTTATGTCGATGACCCCTAATATCTCGAGCACAAAAAGGGTCAAATTTGCCACTCAACTTTGGTTATGTCGATCCCGGAATCCCCTTGACTGCTGGCTTTTGAATACAGTATTAAACTCCCGTCCACATGGTGGGGGTCTCGGCAGACCCCAGACCTACAAAGTTGTGTCTACACAGGTACCACTTTCTCCAATCTTAACCAACCTTTGAGTACCTGTTCCTCGGTGTTTTCTTTACCTATCTAGGGAAGTTGGCAGGTCTCCTAAGTAATTAGCATATTTTATTTCAGGTTAAGCAATGCAACCCAAGTTAGTACCAACATGGTTGGCCGGTCAGAAACACTGGTTACTAAGGCAGAAATGGGAGCAGGATGTCCATAAGGATATGGTAGTGTCTGGTGTGGATGGGGACCTGGTGGGAGATAGGCAGGAGGAGAGGACTAGACCCTGCAGATCCGACCCTGTCATAGATGGGATAAGGGTATGGTGATGATGATGTCTTGTCTTCTTGGGGTAATATAGAATTTTTACAGCATGTTTCCAAATTATTTTCATTGCTAAAGCTTTATATGGATGGTATTTAATTCAATATCCATAATAATGCCCCTAATCTGAACATTTAAGCCTTGAAAATCAAAGTCCTTTTGGGGTCATCACAGACCCCACCTTGTAGTGGGTGCCAGAAATCGTCATTGCACCTACAATAGGGGGTGCGTGGGAGCAGGTGGTGGAAATGGACATGGTGGCATGCAGGGTAGAGGGGGACATGGTGGCATGCAAGGTAGAGGGGGACTTGGTGGGAGATAGGCGGGAGTGGAGGATTAGAACCCTCAGACCCGACCCTGCCGCAGGCGGGAGAAGGGTGAGATGATGATGATGGCCTACAATAGGGGGTGTAGTAGTTCACTGAAGATGTGTTGTATGTATAAACTCATGTGCATTGCACATTCTCCTTTATTTACCCACACCATTGCCGCCATATTGGTGTTTGGTTATCTCGATGCTTTTTAGCAAACCCCTATGCCATCGACATAACAGGGTTCCACTGTAATGGGAATCGGGTTCCCAGTTATACGATCTGCATCCTTGTGGCGCAGCTGTATCACCCTCTAAACTGCGCCAGTGGTTCCACGTTTGCACTCGATCAAAGTGGGTTGATTTATTGTGGTTTCGTGTTTTTTCGTTGGTGTTTCACGGCCCTTCAATTACAAAGGTCATAATAGAGCCCCACTTACTGCATAGTTCTAATGTAGAGTCTGCACAGACGAGTGCAGCCAAGTTGTGTTGGATACACCAGTTCTCGTGAGATCACTGAAGTTAAGCAATGCAACCCCACGTTAGTACCAACATGGATGGTTGGTAAAGATCGTTGGGTGCTGCAAATTTCCTCTCTCCTATATCCTCTACACCTGCCTCCTCATCTCCTGCGAGCAGCCTCCTAAGGGTTCAACCTGTTATGGCTGCTTGGCTTACTCCCCAACCCGTTAGTATAATGTAGCACGTAACACACTGCGCTGTTAAAATGACTTTTGGGTATTAGCAGCACCCAGTATTCCTCCCAAGCAGTCATTCATGCTAGTACTAGCTGGGGTTGCATTGCGTTACTTTGATTCGTTTGTTCGTTGGTGTTTTAGGGCCCTTCAACTACAAGGTCATTAGAGCCCCGTACACTGTGTAGTTCTAATGTAGAGGCTGCACAGACACTACACTAATGCGACGATTTTTCGGTATTAGCGGTACCCAGTTTTCCCAAGCGTCCACCCATGTCAGTACTAGCTGGGGTTGCATTGCTGAACTTCAGTGATTAGACGAGAACTGGTGTGTCCAACGCAATAAGCCGCTCCTGTGTTACTTTGAGAGATCAGACGCAGTTCAGCCTCTCCTCCTCCCATCCACTGTGGCGCTCTCTCTGTCTCTCTCTTGCCCAAAAGAAAGTGGCCGCTGGGGAAAACTGGGTACTGCTACTACTCAAAAATTATCATAACGTAGCATTTGTGCAGACTCTGCGTTAGAACAACGCAGTGGACGGGGATCTAATGACCATTGTAGTTGAAGGGCTATAAAACACCAAAAAAACAAAAAAAAGTGGATGGAAAGTAAAGCCTCGGCCTAGTGTGGTGTTTGACGTCATATGCACATAACGATCCTTCATTATAAACTACTACACTAATCCTTTTCTCGCCTATGGTAGGGTGGCCATGGTGGCGTAGTGGTTAGCTCACTCGGCACCTACGCCGCAGTAGTTCTAGGTTCGATACTGGACCATGGTGGGTCGGCTTCTTTGGGGCGAGAGAGAAGCCGCGAGTGTGCCTTCTTTCGGATGAGAAATAAAACCGAGGTCCCGTGTGGGTGTACGATGGCGCTTGCACGTAAAAGAACCCTGTCTACTACGCAACGGGTAGATGAGGCAAAATTTCCAGGTGTAGGAGCTCGCCCCCCTGGCGTCGGTAGCATTCCCCAACGAACACAAGACCGACGATAAATAAGCGTAGGGGTGCAGCTTTGGCTGCAGAAAAAAACTATGTCCAATATATCACCCTGGGTCCATTCAGAGGGACAAATGGGTACCCGACCCTGCCATAGGCGGGAAAAGGGTTAGGAGTTTCTTGTTGCTTTGCCTATGGTAGGGTCGTGTACCCACCTCTGTCCCACTGGATGGACACATGGGCAATCTCTTAGACGTTATTTTCCCCCAGCTGGCTGCCGACTGATGCTGCAACCCCTTATTTATTTATGGTCGACTTACTTTTCGTTGGGGCACTCCACCGACCCAGGGGGCGAGGTCCTACACCTGAAAATTTTGGGTCACCTACCTGTTGCATACTGGTCAGGGATCTTTTATGTACAATGACATAGTATACCACCAAGGGGTCATGGTTTTACTTGCCATCTGATGTAGGGCAAACTGGGGCCTCTATCGCCAGCAAGATGTCAAGCAGCCTTGATTCAGTACTAAATCTGGAACCACTGACATACTATTGAATCACGGTACTGCTGAACCACCAAAGTGTAGATCGCATAAATGGGTACCCAATTCCCAGTGCAAATAGGGGGAATTGGTTGCCAACCCAATAGCCCTCACTACATGGAGAAAAGAATTAAGTCCAATTTCCGGTGGTTTTCATTTCATCCGCTATCATCAGCAGAGCTCCCTGGGAGCCGCTTGGAAAGCTGGGGCCCCCTTCATGGCAGCCTCGCAGGGTACTTAAAGCCAGCCATCCCTGTCCTCGGATTTTCCACCGAACGGGGTCATGAATCAAGTATGCAGCCTCTGAGCCACAATCTTTAATACCAAGAAGGTCAAAGAGTTCAAACCCTTTGTTAGCATACAAAAGATGCATCTATTGTGATCAAATAATCAAGAGATTTGGCAAAAGCTGAAGCCATTTGGTATTAACATGAACTCTACTGCTGGTATACCATATTTCAATGAAAAAAGGCCATGGAATATCTGGAAAAGAGGATGGTGGCACCACTTTCATCTCCGTCAACATCATTTTGGGGATTAAATTCTTTGATATCTAACAGTTCATGTACTTCACTTAGTGGAATCAAGGTGATGCAAAAGTCGTCTACAATGGAATGCAGAGTTCTCGCAGGAATTGCAATAGATTTTTTGTTGTTGATGTTGTCAAAGTCTGTCCCCAGTCACAAACAAGTAATCATTGTGTTCGGTACTGACTGACTGAAAGTTTACTGATTTTCAGACTTATTTTCGGCCTCCATTTTCTATTATGCTTTTCCCTTAAATCACAAGTGACCGTTAAAAAAAAGGTGATTCATCCTCTCTACCCATATGCTGATAGAAAGTATACAGTCTTCTGTTGGAATTTGATGATGACTTACTTAACACTACGGAAAAATCTTTAATTTTGTGAATCTTCTGTGCAAAAACCTGCATTTCATTTTCAGCAATCCTATTTAGGGCGCCTTGAATAACAGCGATTCTTCCTTGAATCTGTAAAAAATAGAAAGTAAGAATTTCTCATGGGAAATGTGGTGCATACCATTTTGTTTTGCTGTATTTTAGGGCCATTCAGCTGTTATGACGATTTGGATATTGGCATTACACAGTGTTACCAAGCAGTCACGCATGCAATGCCTATCCCTATGAAAGTTGACACATTGGTAGGAGGTAATGGATGAGTCCACTTAACAAACTAGGAAAAACATTGAAGTTGTACTTGTAATTACCTTACTATGCCTTTCACAAAACTCCTAATTTAGGTAGTGAACTTTCTTACCTTCTACCTCCCATGTTTCATGTTTTGTGGTGAGAGCCTGATAGGTATAGTACGGCATCCGGAACGTTCGCCCCCGACGTTTCGCCTCCGACGTCTCGCCCCCGACATTTCGCCCCTGGGTACTTTTCGCCCCCGGAGCTTTTGCCCCCACACATTTCGCCCCTCAGATGTTTCACCCCTGGGAGGGCAAATGGCCGTCTTTTTGTTATTTTTTGTTATTCCGTTTTAGGTAAGGTAAAAATCAAGGGCTAGTGCCAACTGACCCTTGAGTCAATATCAGCCCTTGATTTTTACCTTATTTTGGGGGGGGGGGGGGGGGGGGGGGGTTTGTTATTCTGTTTTTACCTAGAGAAACAGCATTGTTCGTTCGTACGTTTTTCTGAGTGTTTTAAGGAATAGGTTAGGTGAAAAATCAGCAATTTTGGCAAGAATGCATTGTGGAGGACATCAATGGTAGAAATTTAATAGACTTTCTGAAAGGCATAGCCTAAATATCTGGAAATTCACTTTACCATCTAATAAAAAAAATGATATTAATTTAAAAAACCATTAGTGCCCTACAAATCGATGTGTTTTCGGCTATATCTTTGCCGACTCCGTTTTTAAAATTCGGACATAAGGTAGCGACACGCGCATGCACCAAATTTTACGTTGGTAGTTTTAAGCATCGACGCTGCCGCTATTTTTTTCAGTACAATTTAGCAGACGAACATCACTTAAAAGACTTTGATGACGTGAATTTTTACGTTTTAAGTTTGCGTTTACGTCGTTTACAGGCCATTTACCTTCCCAGGGGCAAAATGTCGGGGGCGAAACTTCCGTAAACCGTATAGTACTATATATAAGGCGCGGTTTGGCAATTGACCTGGTCAATTGTGGTTTGACCACAATCTCATGTTTGGTCTGACCAACAGGGATCACCAAAACGCTTTGGTCATACATTTTGAGACACACGATAAGGAATTCACAAAACTTAAGAAAATGAATTCCCTTAGCTTAAAACCAAATCCACTACAATAATAAAAAAAACAATTCCCTAAAATAAAAAAAATGAATCTGCTAAACCAAAAAATATGAATTCACTAAAATGAAAACAAAACCCACTAAACTAAACTAATTCATGAACTAAAAAACGAATTCACTAAACTTAAAAAAATGAATTTCCTAAACTAAAAAAATTACTAAATTAATACAAAAAAACAGATTATAGTGCTCACTACAAAAGTTGACACATTGGTGGGAGGCAAAGGATGAGTCCTCTTCGAAAAATAGGGAAAACATTGAAGTTGTACTTGCCATTACTGAATGAAGCCTGATATTTGACCTTTTTCAAACCCCCTAATTTTTGTAGTGAACTTTCTTCCCTCTACCTCCCACGTGTCATCTTTCGTGGCAAGCACTATAGTATAACTTAAACTAATTATCGGTGCCTTCCATCATCTGCTATGGTTTATGGAAGTTTCACCCCCGACATTTCGCCCCCAACGTTTCGCCCCCGACGTTTCGCCCCCGACATTTCACCCCTGGGTACTTTTCACCCCCGGACGCTGTTCATCCGTCATTTGGATGCAACTTGGACCATGTATACACTTGGTCAAAGTTAACTTGGATTGGTAGGGCCCATCCAAGTTGAGTATGACGACTGCCAACTTACTTTGATTAAAGTGTGACTTGGATGAAATTTAAAATGGCTACCAACATGTAACACGCGGAGGGTGAATTGAATATTAATAAAAAAATTAGAAAATCAGCTAGCAAGTGTACTGACAGAGAAAACATCAAAGCAAAAATGTAAAATATGCTGCAATTGAATGAGTTGTAAATAACATGATTTGACGAGGGTGAGTGGAAAATTAGATTCCTGATTTTAGTGAGGGTGAGTGGAGTCAAATTGAAAGGGAAGTTTTACAAGGTAGTGGTTAGGCCCACTATGCTATATGGATTAGAGTGTTGGGTTCTGAGGAAGAGCCATGTAAATAGATTGTAACTAGCAGATATCCGAATGCTGTGATGTATGAGCAGGGTGTCAAGAGCTGATAGTCAGGAATGAGTAGTCTGGGTGTGTGGACATGACGGAAAAAATGAGGGACCTGTTGGGAGATAGGCGAGGGTTAAGGGCTAGGACCCATAGACCTGACCGTGCCTCAGGCAGGGTAAGGATAGGATGATGATATGCTGGGTATATCTGCCACTACTACACCTTTCAACGCCAAATCCACCATCTTTCTTTCCTTCAGCTCGCTGTCCAAGTCACTTGCCATGGAAACCAACTTGGACCAAGTGTACTTGTACAAGTGCACTTGGTCCAAGTAACGATCCAACTGTAGGTTGACGGTGTCAACCTAGCTTTAGCCCCCGTGTTCTCGGTTTCAAATAGACAAATGAATATCCAACTCTGTTAATGGCGTGGTAATTAGTACCCTGATGGTGTCATAAGGATTCCATTATGTGCAATTGTCACATCAAGCACCCCACTCAGGTCTGTTCCTTTCTTTCTTAGTTGACGGAAACCACCCTCACAGGCTTCTCGCTTTTGCCTGATTGAAAATCTCTCTTCAGCCTACACAGAACATTTTCTAGAGGAGGAGGAGGAAGAGGCCAAAGCTTGCAGATACTGTTCTAGTAGATAGAAACATTTCAAGGAATCAAATCAACTCCTGTGTTCGATGGTATTCATTGATCCCAGGAAGATCCCGACAATTGGGTGAACGACAATTAGATGAATGCGACAATTGGGTGAAAAACATGTTTTTTAACCCTCAAACGACAAGTCTGTGTCTTTATTTGCACATATGTTCTCTGAATCACCTCTGACACAATTTCACACGTCATATACCCTCCAACCCACTTTAGCTACATATATAGGTAGTTGTTTGTGTCCCCACTTTTCATTTCTTCAGCCTGGAACATCCCAATCGTCGGGAGGGTTAGAAAAATTTGCATTCTGTGATTACAAAAAAAATCGCAGATGTACCAAGCATTGCTGCAAATGCCAAATTTGTTGTTTTAGGTGCCGTCAACTACAAGGTCATTAGAGACCCGTCCACTGTATAGTTCTAATGCATAGACTGCACAGACACTACACTAATGCGACGATTATTGGGTATTAGCAGTATCCAGCTTTCCCGAGCGACCACCCATGTCAGTACTAACTGGGCTTGCGTTGCTTAACTTCAGTGATCAGACGAGAACTGGTGTGTCCAACGCAACTCGCCGCTCTCCTGCAAATGCCAAAGAAACATCTGTGGTGAACATGTAAAGTACTTTCGTTGTCCAGATTGCTTTGGAAATGAAGAATCATGAAGTTAACAGTTCATGTGTCCTCACCCTTGTTCATGTTTTTGTTAACCTTTGTATGGACTAAATCGCAATTAAACTTTATTTCATTGAAAAATTGCATCCTTTTTCAGCATTATAAAATGAGATATTGTTGCATGCAATCATTTAAACTAATTTTGTGAAAATCTAATTAATTTTGGGTAAGAAAGAAACCAAAAAATGACAGGTGTCGTACATTGTTTGTTTGTTTGTTGGTGTTTAAGGTCCCGTCAACTACGAGGTCATTAGAGACCCGTCCACTGTATAGTTCTAATGCATATACTGTACAGACACTACACTAATGCGACGATTATTGGGTATTAGCAGTACCCAGCTTTTCTGAGCGACCACCCATGTCAGTACTAACTGGGCTTGCGTTGCTTAACTTCAGTGATCAGACGAGAACTGGTGTGTCCAACGCAACTCGCCGCTCCCAGGTGTCGTACATGACACCTACTTGTTTAAATTGTCCTAACACGTAGCCTTGTCGTTTGAGGGTTAAACTGCTTTTTGCCCCATGTAATCCTACTACACCACAAAGCACAGCTGTCATGAGGAGCTGCGCTACTACCAGTAGCTTTACAAACGTGGATGATGAAAGTAGTCTGTCAGGGACCCAGAGCCGTAACTAGGGAGGGGGGACAGATTTCCCCGGGCGCAGAAGGCAGGGGCGCAAAAATGCACAGCAAAAATGCGCTTAGCAGGTGCCAGAGGGCGCAGATTTCCGTCTTTGTCCCTGGGTGCAGAATACCCTCAAGTACGCCCCTGCAGGGACCCAGTCTGTCAGACTACCAACTGTGTGGGGTGGACAGGGACCTGGTGGAGGAGGTTGTAAATGACTATGTATGTTTTCTAGGGTTCTGGGGTCACATTTTTTCTGAAATTGGTGATGAATTTGTGGAAAAATGAATTATGTCCAATGAGAGGGCGGATGCCAATGCACGTCAGGGAGCCCACCTGCCAGAAAACACTGGCATTTCTGTTCCCTCCTCTGATGCCCTTCTGATGGTGCGGGAGGCCGTCCATGGTCTATGACAGTCCCAGTGGTTTGCAGCAGGACAGTGGCGTCACAAAGGGGGGGGAGAGGGCTGGCCACACCAGGTGACACTACTCGCACCATGACAAAAGGGGTGATACCAGATCTGAAGAAGGAACAGAGCAGGCAGAGCAGCGTTTTTTAAGGCGGGGGGGGGGGGGGGGGGGCGCGGGGGGGGGTTTTTTTGGGGGGGGGGGGGGGGGTGACGCCAACCCTAGCAGCGCCTCTGCAGCTGGATATTAGATGGTGGTCACTTTAATATGGCCAGGTACTGTATATATGTAATACTATGTGATAAATGTGATATGCTGTATATAGCGGGATACTATTAGGGTTACTACACGGGTTACTGCATATGTCCGGCTACACCCAGGGCATGTCCTGCGTTGTGTGTGTGTGTTGTAAAGCTACTTGTAGTAGCGCAGCTGCGCATGACAGCTGTGCTTTGCAGTGTAGTAGGATTACGTGGGGCAAAAAGCAAATGAAAAACATGTTTTTTATGCAATTGTCGCATTCACCCAATTGTCTTATACACCCAATTGTCTTTCACTCAACTGTCGTTCACCCAATTGTCGTAGACCCGATCCCAGGACGGTTAAGGACCATTTCCAGGGGTCAAAAATGTAACAGGCTCAGTGGACCTCAGCAATTACAATGAATAAAAGCTTCATGTTTGGTAACAAAATGTTCAATCAGAATGGACATTGCAGGTCATCCAAATGGAGTTGTTGGATTTTTGGTTAGGCTATTCTTGCTATACTGGAATTTCCTGACTATGGGCATTGTGTAAACAAGCCTCGACTGGATTTTGCTTTGAGGGTGTTTTAGGGCCCTTCACCTACAATGGTCATGAGAGCTCCGTCCACTGCAAAGTTCTAACGCAGAGTCTGTACAGACACCATGCTGTTAAAACGATTTTTGGTTATTAGCAGTACCCAATAGGGAAGTTGAAAAATAGTTGTAATTAGCACTACAAATCACCAATACGAATGATGAACTCATTCGTATTTGTAATTGTGAAGGGACGTTGAAATGCAATGACCAAAGCGAATGTCGCCACCTAGGGAAAAGCATCTAAGACTCATTGGAAAAGGCTATGTGCTACAGTGCTGTGGGATTTTGCTAGCACGGTGTGCTAATCCCCTTGCACATTGTTGGGAGATCATTTTTTCATCCAATTTAAAGATTTTAATTTTTTCATAATTGTAATTTAATAATTTTACTTTTAAACTTTATTTTTACTCCCTTGAATTATTTCTGGATTTGGTATTAGTGATGATTTTCCCACGTGCAACATCGTTATAGACCAGACATCTTCGTTTTTAAAGATGGCTGCTTCATGCTGATGTTGAAGCTTCATTGCACATGCGCAAGGGTGTGGCCTGTTCATTGCCTTCCGAATCGTAACTGGGGAAAAGTTACGATTCTGGAGGCTTCTAACCGTTGCCAAAGTCGGGGGGGTCGAGTGGGAGGCACAACTACGCTCAACACACTCGTATTTGTAGTCGGAACGCTCAATTCGTTCCTCATTTCAACGTCCCTAATGTTTGCGTTTGGTTTGTGCCAAGGTTTGCATTGCTTAACTTCAGGGATTAGACGAGAAATGGTGTGTCCAACATAATACAGCCACTCCCTTTTCTTGGAGTTAACCTGTTTGAGATTGCATGGATTGGGTATGTTAAATTTGGTGAAGTAGGCCTACGTTGTGGTTTGGTTAGGTTAAGCCTGGTTCTGTGACAGAAGCAATGATAGTGTATGAGCAGACTAAAGGTCACATACACTGGTTCCACAGGGGCGCTACTTTGTTAATAGGGAGGGAAGAAATCGATGGAAAAGTGGTGTTGTGAGACAGTCAAGCCTGCTTCAGTGGCACTCGCAACAGCAGCAGGTACCGCGTGAGCAGGGCCGGTCCGTCCATAGGTTCAAAGTGTGCAAAGAATGCGGGAGGCTGCCGTGATGAGGCGGCCAATCAATGTTAACTTTCAGACATTAAGAAATTATGTGAAAAAATTGAGGGGGGCAGGGCGGCCTTGACATAACTGCACGTGGGCGGCCAAACCCATAGGACCGGCCCTGTGCATGAGCAGATGAAACAACACAGAAACGGATGACGTCGGCACGCAATTATGTACGGAGGGAGTTGAGGAATGGGTGTAAAAGTGCAGTTGACTAGTAGTCAAACATGCATTTCATTCTCTATTTACATTAGCTTAATCCCCAACCCATGAAACTAATCAATTAGCCCATCCCCCTTAAAATGACCATAAGCCGTGGAAGTTCCTTATGTACCCCACCCTCTGTGGACGCCCTCGCATTCTTTTCAGGACAGGAACAGCAAGAAAAACAAGGAGACTCACAAGGTCTTCATTTTTTGTCTTCTCTCAGGACGACACATACAATCAAGCGTGCTCGCATTGATATTTTTACGTCATTTTAAGCCTCATATATATCAGCCCCCCCCCCTTTCCCCTCTCTCCTCTCTCTCTCTCTCTGCCTGCCAAACGTTTGACCACATTAGAGCATCCGTATATCTTGATTTCTTTTCATACTGTATATTTCTTTTTTACGTCTTCATCATCATCTTCTTCTGCAAAGAAACAGTTGCAACTTTCGCCACTAGAAAGAATGGACAATCATTGATTTGCAAGAGAGTTTGAAATGTCCACTTTATCTGTCAGCGCTAACATAATAAAAAAAGCAACCTAATTTAAAGCCTTTATGGCCCATACATGTCTGTCGCTCTTTCTCCTATTTTTTTTCCGTTTCTTTCTCTCGCTTTTACTCTCAAGACTGAGATTGGCAGTGTTTCCTGCCTAACGTATGATGAAGAGCCATTATCCTTGTTGGCTGGGGGATAAAAATAAATGTCATGGTCCATTCCCTTCCCCTCTTCCCTACTCCCATTCACTGATGTACTACACATACTCAAGCCTCCTACTTCTGCCTACTGCGCCTTACGCCTGTGATGTCAAACAGAAGTTCAATTGCACACAACAGCTCATATTCAGAGCAATGGCAATGGACAAGTCTAGCGCCTTTAATTCAATGTCGAAATTTGATTTGTTATAGTTGTGTTGTTGTTGTGCAGCAGGCCCCAAATGATCTTATTTGGGACTGATAAAGGAATGGGCGAAAATGAACAAAACAATATAGTTGTAGATGGATGGAAGAGAGAAAGGGCAACGTCTGAAAATAGGACAGGAGCAACCGAGAACCAATTCTCTATTCTCGCCTTTCAACCCATTCTCCTCTTTTGGTCCCTGATTTCGACACCCCTCAACAGAAATACCAATATACATATGAAGAAACAGAAAAGGACTGTGTGAAAAAGATATAACAAAGTCGAAATTAAGTAGAGCAGAAAAGAAAAAAAAATGGGGTAACTAATGAAATTTAGGGGCATGTGTCTAAAGGACGCTCTCGATGTAACGAAGTTTTCTTCTCAGTTTTCTATTACCAATTTCGACTTTGATATCGCGAGTTAATTTTCCTATTTCTCCGCTGCCCAGTGGTTACTCCGCCTCGGTGGCTCACTTAGTGGCCTACTCAGTAACTGCGTCAATTGTTCTATCTTCAGTACTGGACAGAGGTGGATCGGCGTCTTTTAGGCGAGAGAGGTGCCCCGAGTGCGCCTTCTTACGGATGAGAAGTGAAACCGAGGTAAAACCAAAGAACCCTCTCTACTACGCAACGGGTAGATGAGGAAAGATTTCCAGGTGTAGGACCTTTAGGAGCGGCGAATTGCGTTGGACACACCAGTTCCAAGTTAAGCAGCGGAACCCCAGCTAGTACTGTCATGGGTTGCACTTGGGAAAACTGGATACCGCTAGTATCCAAAAATCGTCGCATTAGTGTAGTGTGTGCGCAGTTTCTGCATCAGAACTACACAGTGGACGGGGCTCAAATGACCTTGTAGTTGAAGGGTTCTAAAGCACCAACAAACAACAACAACATGTAGGACCTCGCCACCCCCCTTTGGCTTCGGTGGAATGCCCCAACGAACAGTAGACGGACGGTAAAACGCTTAGGGGTTGCAGCTTTAGTCGGCAACCGGCTACAAAAAAAACACTAATATGTCATGCTTGTGTCCATTCAGAGAGGCAAGATGGGCACCAGACCCTGCCCCAGCAGGGTGCTCCTTTGTTTCTATGGTACACTAATGGGTTGGGGAGTAAGCCATAACAGGCCGAACCCTTAAGAGGCTGCTCGCAGGAGAGGAGGAGGTAGGTTTAGATGATGTAGGAGAGGGGAAATTTGCAGCACCCAACGTTCTCCACCAACCACCCATGTTGGTACTAACGTGGGTTTGCGTTGCTTAGCTTCATTGATCTCCCGAGAGCTGGTGTGTCCAATGCAACTTGGCCGCACGTTAGTGTGTTAGGGCCTTTTAACTACGTCCATTGCGTAGTTCTAATGTAGGAACTACAGAGACACTACAGAGAACTACGATTTTTGGGTATTAGCAGTACCCAGTTTTCCCAAGCGGCCACCCATGTTAGTACTAGCTGGGGTTCCGTTGCTTGACTTCGGTGATCAGACGAGAACTGGTGTGTCCAACGCAATACAGCGGCTCAGTTGCTTTTGCGCCATTGCTCAGTGGTTAACGTTGTAAAACCAGAGTTGCACAGGATCAATCCTGGAAGACACAGATGGTCCGTTTCCCGGGTAAGAGGGAAAAACTTCTCAGCGTTCTTTCCGTCAAATGAGAGGCTAAATCGTTTTTTCCCTGTTTGTTTGTTGGAGTTTAAGGTCCCGTCAACTACAAGGTCATTAGAGACCCGTCCACTGCATAGTTCTAATGCATATACTGCACAGACACTACACTAATGCGACGATTATTGGGTATTAGCAGTACCCAGCTTTCCCGAGCGACCACCCATGTCAGTTCTAACTGGGCTTGCGTTGCTTAACTTCAGTGATCAGACCAGAACTGGTGTGTCCAACGCAACTCGCCGCTCCCGATTTTTCCCTACGACATGGTCGTGTACCCATGCAGATACTGCATACTGCACTGATACTACACTAATGCGACGATTATTGGGTATTAGCAGTACCCAGATTTCCCAAGTGGCTACCATGTCAGCACTAGCTGGGGTTACGTTGCTTAACTTCAGTGATCAGACGAGAACTGGTGTGTCCAACGCAATAAGCAGCTTCACTCGTTCTGGAACCAATCAAGAATGCTTGTTTGCTTGAGTTTCTGAACGCTGACTCCCAAGTGATGCGGATTAAAACCGAATGCTCACAAATGTAAAATGACTCATTAACTGGTGTTAGACGAAGACAGTTAAGGCGAACAATGTGAAAAGTTAATGAACGTTTGCAGACGTTCACCCAGAATGTTTATGGTTCGTCGTTTGGTTGGGATATCCGGTTTTAGTGATCCCGGAATTGGCAACTAGTATAAACTCCTTAACCAACGGAAATGAGAACGGTGCTGATCGCCCCGCTCTTACTTGCTTCAACGTGCCACTGTGCACGAGTGCACTGGTACTGTACTCCACCGGAAGTTCCCAAATCCAGACCATCATGCGTGCTCTCATTCCAGCTAACAGAATAGTAAAAACATTAAATCACGACGACAGACAGCCCTAGATGAAGAAAATGTGGATCAGAGGAAGGAATCCAATTACTAGAAAGAAGTATGGCGATTAGCAGTTTTGCACCTGCTCCACATTAAATAATGGCCCTTTTGGATCTGATTTGGAATCAGTTTTGAGGAACAAGGTCATTCAAATGGTAGCTTTCATTTCAGATAACGCACACAAACACTCTCTGCCATACTAATACTCTGATTAATTCCAGAGTTGAGTCGTTAGTCCAAATAATGAGTGCAGGCAAGGGTTTACAAACTACAATTTCCACAAATTAATTGCTGTTTTATTAGCAATTTGAGGGGGGGGCTGACGTCGTTGCTCCCAAATTGCCTTGGTAGACCCAAGTTTAGCTTTCTACGAAAAAGATCTCATAAGATGGCAGTTAGATCGATTGAAGGACCTCAAATAACAAAGAAAAGCTTAGATTGGTCTTAATGGACTCTCATACATCATTGGTAGTGTAAAAGTGGTCAGTGTTCAGGGTTTTAATATCCAAAGCTTACGTCCTCATTCCGCCTCTTCCGCCTATAGCATGACTGAGTACCACCGAATTCCGTGGGAGCGGCTTATTGCGTTGGACACACCCGTTCTCGTCTGATCACTGAAGGTAAAGCAACGCAACCCCAGCTAGTATTGACATGGGTGTCCGTTTGGGAAAACTGGGAATTGCTACTACCCAAAACTCGTCGCATCAGCGTAGTGTCTGTGCAGTCTCTGCATTACAACAACGCAGTGGATGGGGCTGTAATGCCCCTTGTAGTTGAAGGGCCCTAAAACACCATTTAGTAATAGGCAAGTAGGGGAAGTCTCTCTGAAATCAAACGAATGAGGGTGAGTCTGCCTCGGTGGTTCGTTGGTTAACCTAATTTATGTAGGGAGTACCTCACTACAGGATCGGTTCAGACTGAGGTGCGTGGTTTCTTTCTGCCAGACGATGCGTCCCAAATGCGCCTTTCATCGGATGAAAACCAAAGCCGCATTTCTGGTTGGTGTTTTAGAGCCCTTTAACTACCATGGTCATTCGAGCCCCGTGCACTGCAAAGAAACTACTCTGTTACGACCATTTGGGCAGCATTACCCAGTGCAACAGTCACCCATGCCAGTACTATCTGGGGTTGCGTTGCCTAACTTCAGTGATCTGACGAGTACTGGTGCAAAGTAAGCAACTCCTAATCCATTTCCCACCTATCGCTGGGTCGGGTAACCCTATTGTCCCTCTGAATGGACACAAGGGCGATAAATTGGATATTGTTTTTCCACAGCTGGTTGACAACCAAAGCTGCAGCCCCCTGTGCTGACTTATCGTCGCTCGACTGTTTGTTGTGGCATTCCACCGACTCCAGGGGGCTAGCTCCTACACCTGGAAATTCTGCCTCATCTATCAGTTGCATAGTATAGAGGGTTCTTTTACGTGCAAATGACATTGTACACCACACGGGACATCGGTTTTACCTCTCATCCGAAAAAAGGCGCACTCGGGGCCTCTCTCTATCCCGAAAGAAGCCAACCCACCTAGGTCCAGTATCGAACCTAGATTGTTGTTTGTTGGTGTTTTAGGGCCATTCAACTGCAAGGTCAATAGAGCCCCGTCCACAGCATAGTTCTTATGCAGGACTACACAGACACTGCACCAGTCTGCACTACACTAATGCGACGATGTTTGGGTATTAGCGGTACCCAGTTTTCCCAAGTGGCCACCCATGTCAGTGCTTGTGGGGTTGCGCTGCTTAACTTCAGTGATTAGACGAGAACTGGTGTGTCCAACGCAATTCGCCGCTATGGAACGTAGAACTAATGACTAATGCCTGGTTCCGTATACCCACGCGCTAACGCTATTATCGTTGTAACAGACGACACAGCACAAAAACTTGCTGCGACACTGCTACTTGGGGCGCCGCAGAGCAGCTATGCGTGACGGTAGTTGAGTTGACCAGTGGTCAACTACCATAGCGTCCCGCACGTCACGCTGCGTTCTTATTGGCTGGCGGTTGAGCTGTCTGCTTGAAAAACGCCGGGGGATAATGTAAGACATGATGGGGCCGTGCGGTGACTCCAAATAAAGCGCTCCACTTAAGGAATTGCGCTGGCGGTCCTTCATAACGCACTAGCACAAAACGTCATCAAAATGTCATCAGTGGCGACGTGATTAGCGTTGAAGTGTGGTGATACGGAACTAGGCATAAGCTGCCGAGCGTGCTACCCACTGCGCCACCGAAACGAGTCCAGAAGAAAACTGGTGCGTCCATTGCCATACGGTTGCGTTGGACACACAGGTTCTCGGGAGATCACTGAAGTTAAGCAGTGCAAGCCCACGTTAGGACCAACATGGGTCGTTCGTAAAGAACGTTGGGTGTTGCAAATTTCACCTCTCCTACACCTTCTACGCCTACCTCCACATCTCCCACGAGCAGCCTCCTAAGGGTTTGGCCTGTTATGGCTGCTTGGCTTACTCCCCAACTCATGAAATTAATCAAATCAAACAGCCGCTCATGTTGGCTGAAAGAAGTCATCTTCTTCAGCAAGGATCGATCCTACATCTATGGGCTTAGAAAGTTAAGTACGTTAACCACTGAGCTATGGGACATAGAATATCCTTTTCCCTGTAGTCCCGAAATGAAATGGCGAATAAGAAACAAAATTGCTCTGGAAATAAATTAATAAAACCGCGGTAGACTAAACTTATAATTGTAGTCATTCAATTGACCTCTGTCTAAACATTAATTGACCATTGGTCTTGCGACCGAATTAATCAACAAGAGTCGAAATTCGCCGGTCTTCAGGGATTTCAGTCCAATCTTAAGGCAATATCTCAGGAGTGGACCGCGCTCGAACGTGGCTAAATAATTTGATGAAAAAAAGCCTACAAGTAGTGGTAACATATTTTTGGCAGAAGTTGGTCCCATAGTTGGTAATAACATTTAGATGCTGCTTTCAATTGAAAATGGCACCGCGATATTCATTTAGAGACCTAACCTTTTCTTCTCAGTCAAAGCTAAGCGGAAACTACATTTATTCCAAAAATTCCCTCGTGACTCTGAGAAATAGAATTGCGGCGACTTTTCAATTGGATTATATGTACCAAGGGCTTTTCCGATCTTGTCCCTTTTAAAAATAATCTAACTTGATCAGATATCATCTGTTCGGTGGTTCAGTGATTAACGCGTTTAACTGCATGAATGCATGACTTCAGGATCACTCCCAGCTGCTTTCGAGAGAGAGGAGACAAAAATCCACCATGTGCATCTTGCAGAAAACGACTGGGTGCAGGGTATACCAAGTCACCACCACTGCACGCAAAAGAAACCTCTCTAAATGGAATTAAATCTGCATGCAGGTTGGCAAACTTTCTAGAAGAACGAGTTCGACCCCTGACATTAGCGAAGAATACACCCAAACTGAGAAAAATTGGCCAACGATAAATAAGCGAAGTGTTGCAGATTACGTGAGAGTGACTGTATTGCGTTGGGCACACAGTGTTGCCAGATCTGAAGACTAAAAAGTAGCATTGCTGTCAGGCCCGTTTGTTGTTTGTTTGTTGGAGTTTAAGGTCCCGTCAACTACAAGGTCATTAGAGACCCCTGTCAGGCCCGGCTCGTGAGTTTCAGGCGCCCTAGGCAAGTGGGTCCATCGCCGCCCCCATTAAATTTAATGCAGTTCTAATTTGTCCGAGCGTCCCTCACAGCCTTGGCATTTGTGCCAATGCATTGGTAATGCTCTGCAACAAGGAGCTTCCAGAAAGCCAACATTTCGAAAAGGCCCCACCAATCAGAAGTTTGGAAACCCCTGGACTATGAACATTTAAAATGACTGATAGACTGCATGACAAGGAAGTACCTCTGTAATTTGGCCGCCCCTATGAAATTTGCCGCCCTAGGCAGCCGCCTAGGTTTGCCTGCCCCATGAGCCGCCTCCCTCTGATTGCTGTCCACCTAAAGTAGCGGATTTGAAGCATTTGTAGCCCAAATAAAAATGAATCATTTTGCTACTATGGAAGCTAGTAAAAGGGCATAGGAATTTCAGTAGGGCTAGGCAGGTAGAACAGTAGAAAGTGTGAATAGGACTAGGAAGTATGGGAAAAGGAGTACTGACAGGAGGTAAAGGGAAGGATAAGATGGGAAAAAAAACAAGGATGGTTAGGGGACAAAGAAAAGGAAGGGAACCCTGAAACTCATTGCTACCCAGAAAATTGCAAGTTTGAGGGGCAAGAAGAGGGAGGGATGATTTGGTGTGACTGGTGCTACAGATGGTTCCATAAGGACTGCACCAGCATCCCATACCTCAAGGAATGTGGAGTGGACATTCCAATGGGATATAAGGAAGAGGTGCATGTGGACAGCCATTGGAGGTGCTTGATGTGCTCCATTAAGTGGTCACTGGCTGCATCACAGAAGGACATTGATAGGCTGGACAGGATAATGGGCCAGACAACAAGCAGAGCAAAGGTGATGGAGGATCACATTGACCTGCTGTCCCAGCAACTGGTGGAGATTCAGGGGCAGATAGGGAGATTGGAAAGTGTGATGTTAGCTATTGCAAGGGAAAAGGATGAAAGAAATGGGACACTAGGAAGGAAAGGTGAAGTGGTGGATAATGCAGCAGAAGCAAGGGTGATAGAAAGGGAGGCAGAGGAAAAGAGAAGGAGCAGGCAAGGGGACATAGGGCAGTACAAAGGGCATGGGGGCAGGTCAGTTCTAATCCTGGGAGATAGGGCTGTATCAGATGGGTTAAACCAATTGACTGTGAACAGTAGGGAGAGGGATAAGGTGACAGTGGTATCACTGCCAGGGGGGAAAATCAGGGATTATAGAGATTGCCTAAAAGAACTCTTTAGAGGGGAGAAGATGGAATGTTTGGTGGTCATCTGCCTTGGAGCTGAGGAATTGAGGGAAAGTAATTCTGTGGATGTGTGGGAAGCCCTGACAGACCTCATTGCAGGTTGTAGGGAGAGAAGTGGGGTATCTATTAGAGTGTGTACTATCCCTACAAATTCTGTTAACAAAATGGAGAGGGCAAGGGCAACCTGGATAAACAGAAGGCTGTGGCAGTTCAGGAAGGACTTGGGCATCCAGCTGATAGAAAGCAGGGCCCCCTTGATAGGGCACGATAAATGCTGGGTTGGAAGTAGTAATCACCCCACAAAAAAGGGCACCAGATTAATGAGGAAACAGATGCAGGGATTTGTGAAGGAGTTCCTAGATAGGAAGGAGCAAGGGAGGCAAGGGTGATAGGGACATACAAGGAAGCCTGAAGATTGCATTTGCAAATGTGCAAGGGGTGAGGAGGAAAGGGAAGTGGATGGAGTTATGTGAGATTATGAGGCAGGAAAAGGTAGACATCATGGGCCTGGCTGAGACACATCTAAGGGGAGAGGAGGAGTATGTAGTTGATGAGGTTAATGCCACCTTTTGGAATAGAAAGGGGGGGGGTGAGAAGAAAGGAGGTGGAGTTGGAATCCTTTGGGGGAAGAAAATTAAGGGAATAAGGTGGGGTGAAGATTGTAAGGAACATGGGTGGATAAAGGTTCAGAGGGGAGGTAGGAAGCTGGCCATTGGGGCAGTATACATGGGTATAGAAGGTACAGGAGGGGGCTGGAATGAACGTATATACAGCTGCTTGCAGGAGGACATTGAGACCCTGCACCTAGAGGGATATCAGGTTATAATAGTGGGGGACTCCAATGGGCATCTGCAGGAGATGGATGGGGTAGAGAATAGAAATGGTAAAATGCTAAAGGGTTTTGCATGTCAAAATGGTATGGCAATAGTGAACCTACTGAAATGCTGTCAGGGAAGGATCACCAGGGTGGGGCCACAGTATAGCTCCTGCATTGACTTCTGCTTGGTAGAGAATGAACTAGTGCAGGAGGTTCATGGAAAGACAGTGGATGAGGAAAACAGGGTGGGTTTAGACTCAGATCATAATCTAATTATGATTAGTATGAAGGTTAGGAACATCAAGGAAAAATGGACACAGGTGGGAAGGAAAGCTAGCTGGCAGCTAAAGAAATGGTTTAAAGAGGAGGAGTTCCAGAAGGACATGGAAGCGGTACTGGAAAGAAAAGAAGTCACATATGTGGAACTTGTAAGTGCCCTAATAGATAAAGCAAATGAAGGACAGGGAAAGTGTAAAGGGAATGGGATTAAATGGAAAAAACCATGGACGGATGCTGAGGCATGGGAGTCTATTGAAAGTAGACGTCAAGCCAATAGGAGGCATAGGCAAGCTGTTAAAGGGGGAGATGAGGAAAGTATCAGACAAGCTTGGGACTCCTACCAGCAGAAGAAAAGAGAGGCGAAGATTGCAGAGGAGGATAGGAGGAAATGGAAGGAAATCATGGATGGGGGAAACAGATGATGAAGAAATTTTGGAGATATGTGAGGGATAGACATAGAGAGAGGAGTGAGGAGGTAGGGGATGGAAGAAAAGCCTTAGTAGATAAGGATGGTAGGAATATAACCAGTAGAGAAGGCATTAGGAGGGTATTGAAGGAATATGGATGTGGGTTCTCCACTACAGGTGGAAAGGTGGTGGAAGGGCCACACAGAATAACAACCAGCCAGGGATCATCAGCTGGAGAGGCTTGCTTTACTAGGGTAGAATTAGATAATGAGAAAAATGCATTGAAGTTGGGAAAAGCTTGTGGGGAGGACAAGGTACCGAATGAGTTTCTCAAAGCACTAGGGAGTAAAGGCAGAGAACTGCTCTTAAAGATATTTAATGAGTATTTAGGGGATGGAAAAATGCCAGATGACTGGGGCATCACACGGGTAGTGATGCTGTACAAGGGCAAGGGAAAGAGCAAGGAATGTTTGGATAGCTACCAGCCAGTAGCTATAAACAGTTGCATGTATAAGTTATTTGCTGGGCTAGTAAGGAGGCGATTAGATACAATAATAGAAGAGTCAGGGAAATTAGTGGAGTTCCAAAATGGGTTCTGAAGGGGGTGCAGAACAGGTGATAGCCTGTACATAATTACTCAGATTATGGAGGTAGTTCAAAGAAAAAAATGGAAGGCATACCTCTGTTTTTTGGATGCTAAGGGTGCATATGATAAAGTGGATAGAGAGAAGCTATGGACAGTTCTTCCCAAGTATGGGGTTAATAAGGTGCTAGTGGAACTGCTCTGGAAGCTATATATGGGTACTAGGTACGATTTCCATTGGGAGGGAATAAATACAGGACAGATAGGTGTGGACAAGGGGTTGCGACAGGGCTGTCCATTATCGCCAATTCTGTTCCTAGTGTACATCAATGAACTGGGGATTAGGCTCCAAGATAGAGGGCTGGGGTTTTCTCTGGGGGATGGTATCAAGTTGCCTGCCATCTTCCAATGTGATGATATAGTGCTGCTGATAGAGACAGAGGGAGAACTCCAGGAAGAACTGGATATCTGTGAACAGTACAGTAGGGATTTTCAGTTAGAGTTTGGTCAGGACAAAACAAAGCTTATGATCATAGGAGAGGGTAATGTGCTGCCTAGCAATCAGGTACCAATCAAGCTTGGGGAGAGGGAGATAGAGGTAGTGTCAGAGGTTACTTACTTGGGGGTTAAACTTACAAATGATAGGGGATACCTGAAAGCAATGGAAGAAAACATCGTTTGTAAGCTGAAAACCTGAGAAGGATTAATAAGGAACCTGGCATTTGATTCATTCTCAAGGTATGAATTGGTTAGAGGCCTATGGAAAGCGGTAGCAGTACCAGGGTTAACATATGGAAACGAGGTCCTATGCATTAGTAAAAAGGTAATGGACTGTATGGAAATAGCCCAGAGAAGGCTAGGTAGGATGGCCTTAGGGGGAAATAGGTTTACAGCAGTGGAGGCAATACAGGGAGACATGGGGTGGTCTACATTTGAACAGAGGGAAATGATTAGTAAGTTGGTATACCTATGCAGGATATGGGAACTAGAGAAGGAAAATCCAGTAAGGCAGGTAAATGCATGGGTAAACAACATGAGGGTATCTACCAACTGGGAGAGGAGGGTAAACAGGATGTCAAAGAAGATAGGCATAACACTGCACCCCAGGGAGGGCAAGGAGGGGGCAGTAATGCTGCAAAGACTTGTACAGGACAAAGTGAAGGAATGGGGGTTAGGGCAGTGGCGACAGAGTATGGAGGGAAGGGCTGCAAAGAAAACGCTGAGGGTGTATGGGAACAAGCTTAACATAGAGAGGGAGGTAATCTACGACAATACGTGGGAGAGCTCACTTCTGTTTCAGGCAAGAGCTGGGTCACTGGAGACGAAACAGAGGATGGCAAAGATCACAGGTGGAGAGGAGGGCTGTGGATTGTGCAGGGATCAGGTGGAGGACGTCAGGCATGTGATACTGGTCTGCCCAGCACTGGATCACTGCAGAAGGGGTTGGGGAACCCCCACATTGGAAGAGGTTCTGGGGGTGGTGGGTTCTGGGGTGGAGCAGCTGGAATGGGTGTGAAAGGCAAAGGTGTTGCTGGGGTGCTGGTGGAGATCTGGGCATATGGGTCTAGCATGAAAAGATCTCGCCAGCAAGGTATCCGTCACAAAGGATTACATATTCATATTCATATATGAAATGTTCCTGATCAAATTTTACTTTAGGATCAGTGATCCAGAGCAATGGAGAGATAGATTCGAAAGTTACCCATAAATCAATGGGGCAATGGAGGATGGTTGAAGTGGAGACATACAAGTGGAGTTCTGTGTGATAGGAAGGTCCCAATCAAGTAAAAGGGAAGTTTTGCAGGGCAGTGGTTAGGCCAACTATGTTATATGGATCAAAGTGTTGGGCAGTGAGATAGAGCCATGTAAACAGAATGCTAGTAGCTGAGATGAGAATGCTTCAGTACATGAGTAGGGTGTCAAGAGCTGATAGAATTAGGAATGGGTATGTTAGAGGTAGCCGGGGGTGGGGGGACATCACGGAAAAAAATGAGATTTAGATGAGGTGGTATGGACACGTAATGAGAAGAGGAGGAGCTCGTTCAGTCCATTATAGGAATATGGGTGGTTGGAACCACCCGGGGCAGGGCAGATCAAGCCGACATGAGAGCAGCTTGTCCTTAAAGATATGGTAGTTTGTGGGGTGGATGAGGACCTGGTGGTAGATTGATGGGAGTGGCCGGCAAGAACGCACAGACCCCACCCTACCACAGACAAGATAGGGGTATTATGATGATGATTGCTTTACACCTTTATATATATCACTACTGTATAACAAAGTAGCGTATTTTAAATATTTATAGCTCTCAGACATTTAAAGGCAGCCCAAAAAGTAGCCTGTCACCCAACTTGAATTTTTTGTAGCAAGGATACTTTTTAAGTGTCCTTGATACACTTTGCTACACAAAAGTATCCTTGCAACACTGGGAACACCAGATCTAGCCTGATCACTAAAGTTAAGCAACGAAACCCCAGTTAGTACCAACATTGGTGGCCCCTTAGGAAAACTGGATACTGCTAATACCCAAAAATCGTCATAACAGCATTGTGTCTATGCACACTATGCATTAGAACTACGCAGTGGACGTGACTGTAATGCCCATTGTAGTTTAAGGTCCAAAAACACCAACAAATCAATCAAAAATGCACAATTAGGTCGATAACCGGCTGCATAAAATATCATCCAAAATTTAGTGTGTTCCCAGAGTGGGTGAGAAAATGAGTACTGGATTCTGCCATTGGTGGGAAAAGGCAACTGAAATGATGAATGGTGTTAAGTAGGATAATATTGTGAATTGAAAGGGAAGTTCTACAGGGCAGTGATTAGGCCAGCTATGCTATACGGATCGGAGTGTTGGGCAGTGAGGAAGACCCACATCAGTAGAATGCAAGTAGCTGAGATGCGAATGCTGTGGTACATGAGTGGTGTATCAAGAGCAGATAGAATTAGGAATGAGTATATTAGGGGTAGCCTGGGGTGGTGGACGTCGCCAAAAAGATGAGGGAAAATAGGCTGAGGTGGTATGGACATCTAATGAGAAGAGGGGACGAGGAGCTCGTTAGGGTCATACCAGGATTGCAAGTGGTAGGAAGCACCTGGGGTATGGGGAGACCAAAGTTGACGTGGGAACAGGTTGTCTGTAGGAATATGGCGGTGTGTGGGGTGGACAGGGACCTGGTGGGCGACAGACGGGAGTGGAGAGCTAGAACCCACAGACCCAACCCTGCCTCAGGTGGGATAAGGGTGTGATTATAATGATGATGATACAGTTCCACATGCAATCTGGAATACCCCTGTTGCTTACTGTTATCGTGCAATAGGTCAGATACCATGCAATATCATAACTAACCTGACAAAATTTCTATTTTGGTTGTATAATGTGCTGTTGGAACACATGGTGTAGGTCGGCATCCCCCACAGACAGCAAAGCCAATATTCCTGTGGGTTTCAGACGCCTGGCTGGGGTGTCCCCAGTCAGAGCATGTTCAGTGGATCCACAGACCCGACCCTGCCACAGGCGGAATAAGGGGATGATGATGAAAGAGGATATACAGGTATGCAGTAATAATGTGTGGAATGGTGAGAAAAGTGTTGTAGCAGGTTCCTCTGGTGTTAGGGTACAGCCATGGTGGAGCAGAGAGGAGCAAGGGGAAGATAGCAATTAGGACTGCTTTCAAAACAATAGGTCACATTTCAATGGAAGTGAGCACAGTGAAGAAGGGAGGAGAGAAGAGGGAAAAGAGGTGTAAAGAAGCAGAGACGTCAAAACAAAAAAGTTTGTTTCAAAGTGCAGTGACCATTGCTGAATGCCCATTGTTACATTGGAATTTAACATGTAGGTGTGAATTTTTAACAAGCTAATGACGCCAGCATATGAAAGTGGTTTTCTCACTGCTCCACCATGGCCATGCATTTCTCCACTTTAATTGCTCAATATAACGGCTCTTTCATCATGTTTCTCCTGTCCGCTCCACCATGGCTGCAGCCTTAGAAATGACACTTTCCTCAAAAAGAAGTTTGACCAAGGTTTATGGCATTCACTCAGTCACACACTAGGTAAAATGCACTCTAGCAGTGCCTGAAGGCAGTGATAGAAGTAGCAGCATACCTTAATGAGTGCCCGACAGTGCCATAGATGGGTTAAGAAAATTTATGAACAAATACTATCTAGGGCCAACGTCCTAGAGAGGAGTTCCCAACCCTATGCCCATGAGCGCATATGCACCAGTGGGCTGATTTGTTCGTGCCCACTGCTATCTTGCAACCCTATTAAAGAATGTATTTAAATTCCATTTTTTCAGTCACCAGAAACCAAAAAAGCTGACAAAGCAAACATTGAAAAACAGGCAGGCATCATCAAGATGGGTGATAGCGGGCAGGGCCATAATGAGGGCGGGGCGAAAAAGGCGGCCGCCATGGGCGCAACTGGGTTTCGGGCACAAAATATTCAAGTTTTTTTGTCATTATTGCGTTACGGGCAAGCAAAAGTTAGACACTTGCCACAGGCGCTTCATACCCCCGTTATGGCACTGATAGTGGGTCAAGATTCAGCCTAGCCACAAATTATAGAGAACCTTGATCTGGAGAGAACCTGAGACCTCTATAACTCCAACGTCAGGAAGTGGGACCATTGTAGTAGTGGAGGTGTCATGGTTTGGGCAGGCACCATGTTGAATGGCAACACATCATTCCATGTGTTCAGCACTGACTCCCCTGACTGCTTAGAGGTACAGAGAGATCTTAGAGCCTTTTGTGCGATGTTTTAGGGATGCAGTAAGCTTTCAGTTTTTCTATGGATGGCAATGCTCGTACAAATTGGGCCTAAATGGTGGATGAATATGTCTGTGATGCACTTTGGAGGGTATTTGCCAATAACCTTCCAGAACCATCCAGGAGCATGACTTGTATTACAGTCAGGTCTCTTTTTATGCGGGGATATGTTCCTCAGAGAATTGCGTAAAAGGATACTATAAGTCTATGGAACTGCCCCGGGTCTGGGGCAAGATGACGAATTTCACATCGTTCATTAAAAATTATAAAATCACCTTGAAGATATCAAAAAAGGTTTCACTTTAAACCACTAAATTTTAAATAAAGGTACATTCTAAGAATCTCAGCACAGTAGAGCATTTTATCTCGAAAGAAAAATAAAAAATTAATTTGAAAACTCTTAGTATCGTCAACTTGCCCCGGTTTCCCCTATATTCCACACGGGCCCCGGGGGTTTGCTTGCCAGCTAATAGCAGGCATCCTTTACCTTCCGGGATTGACCCTGCAACGATGAACTCATTGAGCAACCGACACAGGTTGTGGATTGGTTTATTATTATAATATTTTGTATTTAGGGATTTTAATGATGTCTCATTGGCCTTCGAATGAAGACGGCCCATAAGGGTAAGTCTAGGACTGGGTCCCCCAAGTTAAGAAATGTCGACGCCTACGAAACACAATGATTTGTTTCACATTGAATAAAATTTTAAATTCATGCTGCAAACAATAATTTTATGATTGCAATTCAAAACTGGTGTTATGTTTTAGGTCAGCCATTAAAACCTGATTGAGATTATTCGTCGCTTGACTGAACATGAAAAGGGTCTGTGACTTTTCCTCAGTTTACTAGAGTTGTAAGTCATGATGTCTGCAAGCCTTCACATTTCAAGGAGAATAATGGATATAGTTAAAATTTCGTCACGTCACACAATGTACAATACCAAAAAAACATCATCATCATCATCATTATAACCTTAACCCGCCTATGACAGGGTCGGATCTGTGGGTCTTCCACCAGGTCCCCATCCATCCTACACGCTACCATATCCCTACGGTAGGGTTGCCATACGTCCCGCCGGGACATGTCCCGGTTTTGAGGTCTGTGTCCCAGTGTCCCGGTCCGACAGATTTAAGATCCCGGTCGATTTAAAATTTTCGCATGTTAAACAATTATTTTCCGATATCATTGCATTCAGTGTTGCGCATATACAGTGCATGCCTAGAGATTTGGTACAGACTCGTCCATGAAACACATCACATTGCAGCAATTGCTCTACCCTCACTGTCTGAATGGGGCGCAACTGATGAGGCATTTTTGCATTGCTACCCCCATTTCTACACTGCCAGTCCAACAGATGCAGTCGGCTAAACCACTGAAGATAGGTCATTGTCAAAGGGGCAGGAGGGGACCTTTTTGTAATTGCTAGCTAGATGTATACTAAGGAATAGCCTTGGAAAGGATAAGGTGGAGGGCCTAATAAAAAGCCACCCTACCATTACTAGTGTTGTAGAGGGATCACACGAATTTAAGCCTAGGGTTTTGGGAGCTTTTTAGTATTGTATGTAAGAATGAGAGTTGGTCTCTCCACTGCCATATTGGCCAAATATGGCTGCTTGCAGTGTCATGAATTAGAATTAGAATTAGGAAGGGATTATAAATTATAAAAATATTTGGGGCGCACATTTTTCGAAGTGCTACCCCCACCCTGATCCGCCACTGATTGATCCCAACGTATTTTTTGGGGTCCTCTAAAACATTTTAGATTTCAATGAGTTAGTGAAAGGATTATGGAATTTTTTTTAATAAAGATATGAATGTTTATAATATGAACTCTTGCTATTTTGTTGAAAATTATTTTTAATGGCGGGGGGATGTCCCAGTCGGTGGTCCGACAATTATGGCAACCCTACCCTACGGACAACTTGCCCCCACGTCTGCCACGATCTCCCCCTGCCTCGGGTGCTTCCAACCACCTGCATTCCTGAAATGGACTTAGCGAGCTCCTCCCCCACTTCTCATTATGTGTCCATACCACCTCAACCTACTCTCCTTCATTTTTCCTGCGATGTCCACCACCCAGCGCCAGGCTTCCTCTAATATACTCATTCCTTATTTCAGCGATTCTGAACATTTTTTTTTCGTCACGGCACACTTGTAATATTTTAAAAATTTGGCGGCACACTAACAACGATGAATTTAGAGGCACACAAACGCCAAAAAATATACAGGGTGTATTTTTTAAAGTAACCAATGCCATTTTTTAAAAGTCTATGAGATATGGGATAAAATGGTTAGGAAAAAGTTATAGTTGATGGAGGGGGACGTTCACTTCCTAAAACAATTCAGAAATTTTGGCAGTAGTTTTTTCAGGACAATGCAAAGTTACATTTTTTCAATAGATAGGGGTTGATTTAACTATCGCATCATATAGCTCTAAAAGACGTGAAATTTTCATATATCATGTTCCTATACCTAAAATTAAAAATACACCTTCAAAACTGCATTAAAAGTGTACACCAATGGCCCAGGGCTACAGGATGTTGTCTCGGGTATGGAGTTGAGCAAACTGTCACTCTTAGACGCTCCAACTAGCTAGCATTGAGCTAACGTGGATCGTGACACCGTGGCTTGTGCTTCAAGTTAGCTAGTTGGGGTGGCTAAGAGCGACAATTTGCTGAGCTCCATACCAGAGACAACATCCTGTAGCCCTGGGCCATTGGTGCACACTCATTAATGCAGGTTTGAAGGTGTATTTTTAATTTTAGGTATAGGTAATTTTAGGTTTAGGTATAGGTATAAGCATAGGGGTTGCAGCTTTGGTCGGCAACCAGCTGTGGCAAAGCACTGTCTAATATATCGCCCTTGTGTCTATTCAGAGGGACAAGATGGGAACCCGACCCTGCAGTAGGCAGGAAAAGTTAGGAGTTACTTTGTAATCTAACCCTTTGCACACATCAAGCCTTGTTAGCCAGTAGTTAGAACTGAAATATTTATGCCCATTGGTTCAGCTAGCCCCTCCTAGGAGGGTAGAACTGCTTGAAGGAACTACTTGGCTGACGTCGCTTATGTATGGGTACAGTATTTGCAGCATTTCAAGAATCTCATGGCACAGTGGTTGAGAATCACTGCCTTGTTCTATCAGCTCTGGACACCCCACTTATATACTGCAGCATTCGCATCTTGCCTACTTGCATTCTATTGACGCGGCTCTTCCTCAGTGGCGTAACTTGTAGGGACAATGGAGTCAAATTGCCCTGGGCGCTGGAGAAAAGGCCCCCCTTTGGGGACGCCTTGTCTTCCTTATTGAAAATCAATTGCCGTGACACAATGTCTGTGTAACGACTTTACCGCACATAAAAAGTATCTACATGCATGTACCATGTCTGCTCAGGACAAGCAACAGGAGAGGGAGGGGCGCTTCGAATGCCTCTTGAGCCGGGCGCCACAACTGAAGTTACGCCACTGCTCTTCCTAACTGCCCAAGACTCTGATCTATATACAGTAAAACCCCGCTATAACGAATTTGTAGGGGATTGCAATCACATTCGTTATAGCCAGGAATTCGTTACAACCAGGAAAGCTGTTTTTAACCTCAGATAGCTAACCAGTAGTCTGTGATACTACCCCAAATATTAAGTAATGGTGGTTTTGGTAGTTCTGCAAAACATTTGGTTTCTAATCTTTGTGTACCTTCGTATTTACCCCAATGAAACATTTTTGCATGTTTTTCTTACTATTTTAATGCCCGTTGATTTAGTTTTCTTACAGTTGGTATTCTCCCAGACTACTGGTTAGCTGTAATGACTGCCCTTAAGTATTGAAGGGCAGTCAATTCTTGAGGAGCACAGGTTATTAGGTGCTGGAAACAGGAATTCATGTAGGAAGTAGATAGGCAAGTAGACTGGGATTTGGAAGAGACAGTTGATGCAGTGTGGGTCAGGTTCACCAGAAATATTAGAAAATTTGGGGAAGCCATTTTAGGTGAGGCTAGAGTAGAAGGTACACTCCAGGGCAGGCAGACATAGCGGTGGAATAATGCAATAGAGGCAGCCACCAAAAAATAAAAGGCTGCATTCCATAGGTGGATGGAGATAGGAGACTATGATTCTAAAATATGCTACAGGCAGACCAAGGCCACAGCTAGGAGGATCATTTCTTTGATCATACACAAGTAGTACGAGGTCCTCTATAATAGAGACAACGGGGTAATGAAGGAAGAATGTAGCCTGGCCAAGACTAGGGATAGGGCGATTAAAGATTTACCCTGAGCCATAACAGTGAAGGATGGAAGGATGGTTTCATACTTCTGAGATAAAGGAGTGGGGAGAGTATTTCTCCAGTCTATCTAATTCCTGCATATGATAACGGTGGGGTGAATGGGGGATCATGGGGGAGATAGACAGGTGTGTAGGGCTAGAACCTGCTAACCCGACCCTGCCACAGGCGGGATAAGATATGGTGGCGATGATGATGATGAGAAAATGAACGTTTCTAATATCATCAGCCATTTGTGCATTCTGCCCTAGTAAAATAAAAAGTATGACAAGGCATACCTGTAAGTGGTGTTCAATTCAATATGTGGTGACCATTGAGTGGAAGTTTGTGTTAAATCCATAAATAAAAATTATTTATAAGGTCCATCATTCGTAATATCCAACCAAATTATCCAAACTTTTATAAGTTTTCATCGCTTTTACCAGGAAATTCGTTATATCCACTTCACTCACATTATATCCAACAAACTCCTATCCTTTTGCCGGGACCTTGGAAACCATTCGTAACATCCAGGAATTCGTTACATCCGAGATCGTTATAGCGGGGTTTTACTGTAACATGGCTGGCCTAACCTTTCAACTTGGTTGGGGCCCTCATGTCACACAGGTCTAGACTTCAACCATCTCCCCATTGATTCTATGGCTCACGTCAGAGTCTATCGCCCCATTGCTCTGGAACGTTGATCCTAAGTATTTTACCTCTGTACAATTGTAAGTTGAGTGTTTCTTTGGCAAATCAATAGATGGCGCTGCTTTCATTAGTCCACTATTAAAAGGCCTTGCCGGATTCGGATGTGATATATAGGATTTATATAGGCAGTGACGTCACTACGGGAGAGCGGAGGGGGGGGGGGGGTTCGGGCCGCACCAGGTGACACCACTGGCACCATGACAAAAGGGGTGACACCAGAACAGAAAAAGGAACAGAGCAGGCAGGGCGCCTTTTCTTTTTTTGGAGGGAGAGGGTGACACCAGAACAAAAGAAGGAACAGAACAGGCAGAGTGGCTTTTTTTGGAAGGAGGGAGTGACACCATGGCGCCACCGCACTGGGTGACGTGAACCCCAGCGACGCCTCTGTATATAGGGTGGGTGAAGTTGGAGTTAAGAAAGTGGAGTCCTGTGTAATCATAGGATGGATCTCAATAAAGTTAGAGGAAATTCTACAGGACAGTGGTCAGGCCAGGTGGGTTGGCTTCTTTCGCGCGAAAGAGAGGCCGCGAGTGCGCCTTCTTTCGGATGAGAAGTAAAACCGAGGTCCCGTGTTGGTGTACGATGCCACTTGCACGTAAAAGAACCCTATCTACTACGTAACGGGTAGATGAGGCAAAATTTCCAGGTGTTGGAGCTCGCCCCCTGGCGTCGGTGGAATTCACCAACGAACACTAAACCGACGATAAATAAGCGTAGGGGTTGCAGCTTTGACCGGCAACCGGCTGTAGAAAAACTATAACCATAATATCGCCCTTATATCCGTCCATTCAGAGGGACAAGATGGGTATCCGACCGTGCCATAGACGGGAAAAAGGTTAGGAGGTACTTTAGTGGTCAGGCCAGTTCTACTGTATAGAGCAGTGTTGGGCAGTGCGAAAGAAGGACGACAATAAAATCAGGGTAGCTAAAATGGGAATGCTGCGGGACGTGGTTGGGGTGTTGAGAGCAAACAGAATTAGGACTGTGCGAGTGGGGGACATTGTGGAAACGATTGAGGTGGTATGGGTTTGGAAGCAGCTGCGGAAGTGGAAGAGCTAACCGGACGTGGAAGCAGGTTGTACCAAGAGATACGATAGTATGTGTGGTGGATGGGAACCTGCTGGGTAACAGGCGTGAGTGGAGGGCCAGAACCAACAGGCACTATCCTTCCACAGGTGGGATAAAGGTAGGATAATGATGGGAAATAGAACACGAAAACAATTTCAAAAGTAAATGGCTTGTACGGCAGCATTCTAACCCCCATTCTAACGACGTTGCCGTCGTCATATCTGCCAGGGTAACGTCGGAAAGGCAATGGAACTCTTGGAGGTCCCTCCAACACTTGGGGGAGCGGCGAATTGTGTTGGACACACCAGTTCTCGTCTGATCACTGAAGTTAAGCAACACAACCCCAGCAAGTACTGACATGGGTGGCCGCTTGGGAAAACTGGGTACCGCTAGTATCCAAAAATCGTCGCATTAGTGTAGTGTCGGTGCAGACTCTGCATTAGAACTACACAGTGGACGGGGCTCTAATGACCTTGTAGTTGAAGGGCCCTAAAACACCAACAATACAATCCATCCAACACTTGGAGATCCCAAGCCTGTACAATCTTACCACCACACATAACGCAGCCTTATCTACACGGAATTATAGATATGCACAGATCGGCAAAACACACTGCTATAGTAACTCTTTCTACCCTGGCATAGGGTGGGATACCCATCTTGTCTCTCTGAATGGGAAAGCTGCTTATCACGTTGGACTTACCAGTTCTCGTCTGATCACTCAAGCTAGACAACGCAACCCCAGCTAGTACTGACATGGGTAGCCGCTTGGGAAAAATGGGTACTGCTAATACCCCAAAAATCGTCGCATTAATGTAGTGTCTGTACAGTCGCTGCATTTACAACTAAGCAGTGGACGGGACTTGTAGGTGAAGGTGAAGGGCCCTAAAACACCAGCGAACGAACAAACCCTCTGAATGGTCGCAAGGGTGATATATCGTCGGTCCAGTGTTCGTTGGGGCACCCCACCGGCGCCACGGGGCGAGATCCTACACCTGGAAATTTTGCCTCATCTACCCTTTGCATAGTAGAGAGGGTTCTTCCGAAGGAAGACACACTCAGGGCTTCTCTCTCACCCTACTTATTGCGCCACTTCGGTTGATCTTTTTTTTCAAGTTTGGTTCGTAGGTGTTTTAGGGTCCTTAAATAAGAAAGCCATTAGAGCCCCGTCTACTACGTAGTTCTAATGCAGAGACTGCACATACACTACACTAAAGCGACGATTTTTGGGCATTAGCAGTACCCAGTTTTCCGAAGAAACCATCCATGTCAGTACTACCCGGGGTTGCATTGCTTAACTTCAGTGATCAGACGAGGACTGGGGTGTCCAACGCAATAAGCCACTCCTCTTCTTTCAACCCTGTCACCGGTAAATTATTTTCAATCGCGGAATCGCCTCCGTTAACTGCCTTTCCACAGCTCTTTACCCTATACTGGGCTATCGAAAGAAATCGAGCTCAACGTCCCTCTGATCAAAACTGTTCACCCTCAGATCAATGAAGTTAAGCAACGCAATCCCAAGTTAGTACCAACATGAATGGTTGGTAGTGAACGTGGTTTACGGAAGTTTCGCCCCCGACGTTTCGCCTCCGACATTTAGCTCCGGAGTACTTTTCACCCCTACACATTTCGCCTGTGAGTGCTTTTCGCCCCTACACATTTCGCCTCTCGGACGTTTCGCCCTTCGGATGTTTCGCCCCTGGGAGGGCAAATGGACATTTATTTCTTTTTGCTCTGTTTACTATAATATTAAATATCATCCTCATCATAATACCCTTATCCAACCTGTGGCAGGATTGGGTCTGCGAGTTCATTGAACATGCTCCACTGGAGGCACCCCAGCAAAGCCGCAGGAATATTGGCTAAGGCTGTCTGTGGGGGGATGCCGGCCTATGCCGGATTACTATAATAATAATTTTTAATATAATATAAAACCACAAACATAAAGCAAGTTCCTTGAAACACTAAGAAAAAGGTCCTAACGAACAAAAATTTTCTAAATAAAAACAGAATAACAAAAAAAAAAACGGTCATTTACCCTTCCAGGGGCGAAACATCCGAGGGGCGAATGCTCTGGGGCGAACATTCCGGATTCCGTGAACGTTAGGCTCTGCTAATTTCCCTTTTCTATATCCTCTACACCTACACTCACCAGCGAGCAGCCTCCTTAAGCTAAGTTTACACGAGCAAGTAAATTGTCGAAATTTACTATATTCAAGCACTATCCAGCAATATTGGCTTGTCTAAACGGTCACTGAGAGTCCCCTTGCAGCACAGCAACTCCTAACCCTTTTCCCGTCTATGGCAGGGTCGGGTATCCATTTGTCCCTCTGAATGGACACAGGGCGATATATTGGACATAGTTTTTTCTGCAGCCGGTTGCCGGCCAAAGCTGCACCCCTACGCTTATTTATCGTCGGTCTAGTGTTCGTTGGGGAATGCTATCGACGCCAGGGGGCGAGCTCCTACACCTGGAAATTTTGCCTCATCTACCCGTTGCATAGTAGAGAGGGTTCTTTTACGTGCAAGCGCCATCGTACACCCACACGGGACCTCGGTTTTACTTCTCATCCGAAAGAAGGCACACTCGCGGCTTCTCTCTCTCTCTCGCCCGAAAGAAGCTGACCCACCACGGTCCAGTATCGAACCTAGAACTACTGGCGTAGTTGCCGAGTGAGCTAACCACTACGCCACTGTGGCGGGTTGGAGAGTCCCCTTGCAGCAAATTTTATAATTTGCAGAGATGCAAGTGCAGATTTGCAGAGATCGTGCAAGTTAACTTGAATTTTTTTTAATGATTAACCCTTTAATGATGGGAAAGGGGGGCCTGAAGGTGAATATGAAAAAGACAGAATACCTAGCTTTTAACTGGAGTGGTCAGGGGCCAGAAGGCGAGGTACGCTCAGGAGATGAGGTGATACCAGCAGTGCAGGAGTTTAGATACTTAGGATCAGTGTTCCAGGGAAATGGAGAAATAGACTCGGATGTGTCTAATAGGATTAAGGCAGGTTGGCTGAAGTGGAGACAGGCAAGTGGGGTCCTGTGTGACCGCCGGGTGCCTATAAAGCTAAAAGGCAAAGTCTACAGAACTGTAGTTAGGCCAGCTATGCTGTATGGCTCAGAGTGTTGGGCAGTGAGGAAGGACCATGAAAGGAGAATGCAGGTGGCGGAGATGCGAATGCTGCGCTTCATGAGCGGGGTGTCACGAGCTGACAGGATCCGAAACAATCATGTTAGAGGTAGTCTGGGGATGGGAGACATCGCGGAGAAGATGAGGGAAAACAGATTGAGGTGGTGTGGGCATGTTATGCGAAGGGGGGAGGAGGAGCTAGTTAGGTCCATCATGGGACTGCAGGTGATCGGGAGCGTCAGGGGGAAGACCAAAGAGGACGTGGGAGCAGGTGGTACAAAAGGACATGGGTGTGTGTGGGGTAGATGGGGGCCTGGTCGGGGATCGACGGGGGTGGAGGATTGGAACTCGCAGACCCGACCCAGTTTTGTGCTGAAGAAGGGTAAGATGATGATGATGATAACCCTTTAATGCTAAACAAGGGTACTGGTGTCGTCATCATCATCATACTCTTATTTCCACCTGTGGCAGGGTCGGGTCCGCGGGTCCATTGAACATGCTATGACTGGGAACACTCCAGTCAGGCGTCTGGAACCCGCCAGAATATTGGCTGGTTGTCTGTGGGGGGATGTCGGTGTCACACGTCAAAGTGTCCGGGTGTCAATGTGTCCGGCGGACACTTTGAAGTAATTAAGCACATACCTCAAAGTGTCCGCTTTTACGTCAAAGTGTCCCAGCCGTTTTCCATTTTACCCGATTAGGTTTTTTTTTGGTTCGTTGGTGTTTTAGGGCAAAATTGTTGCCAAAAACAAGTACTTTTATGAATAAACCATATTGTTGTAATGACAGAATTGCAACTTGAGTGTGGTGACGTTGAGGCCAGGCAGAAGGAAAGCAGAATTGAGATTTTTCTGTGTCTAGAAAAATGAGATTCGTACAAATGGAATATTCGTGGCTACACGAAATCATTCACAGAATCGATATGTATCTTGTTCGCGGGGAGAAGGGCGGGGACCGAAAATAGAGTTCATTGTAATGATACAGTATATACCAAAGACAATTCATCACCTTCCTCTTTCACCTCAATCGCTAGGTAATATTAATAACCAGGTAAAATGGAAAGCGTACACCAAAAATGGAAGAGCATTGCATCGTCTACGACAGTGGTTCTCAATGCGTGTTCTGCAAACAAATTAAATGCAGAAATAAAGGCGTTGGAAAAAATCGGTACAATTTAAAATAATTTTTGGATGGGATTGTAATCAGCAAACGACATAGTTGTTCGTTTTATTGTTATATGAAGTGGTAGTAATTACCAAGTGTAGAAAGTGTACAAGCTGACGTAAAGTTTATGTTGAATTGTAAATGTTCCGTGCAAGTAAAATGTCACAGTGTAGCGTTTCCTGGCTTCAAAAGGATTGGGAACCACTGATCTACGAGATAGTAAGTTAACATTTGATATCAATTACGCCTTGATTCAAGTTGTATATCTTCTCTGCAGTGCATATATGCTATGCAGAAAAGAGACTAATTCGGGCAACAGCATTCGGATCTAAATGGTGGACACTTTGAGGTACTCAAACAATGCATCAAAGTGTCTGGCCGGACACGTTGAGGTAGACCCCGGACACGTTGAGGTAGACCCCGGACACGTTGAGGTAGACCCCGGACACGTTGAGGTAGACCCCGGACACGTTGAGGTAGACCCCGGACACTTTGAGGTAGCGCGGTCACTTTGACGCGTGACACCGGCCTACCACACTGTTCCGACCCCACAGTTTACAACCAAAATATTAATTTTGGCAGGTAAATTAATGCTTTGTCAGTTGTAATATTACATGGTATCTGACCTATTGCACAATAACTATAAAGCAATAAGGAATCAGGCTCATGCCCGAACAGAGGTACTGGTGTACCCCAGGGTTTTTCTTCCTCCTCTCTGTTCTGTGGGTGATCCTGGCGCAAAGCGATTCACAGTATTTTCACAAGATAGGTTGAACTTCCTAAAGCTGGGTTTACACTGCGCGCAACATACTCGAGCAACTGTTTCATTAGGAAAGACTCGCGCAGTGTAAACGGGGACTCGCCCCGAAATTTGCTGCGCGAGGCAGCCTCGTGGTGAGCCACCGCACTGTCGGTTTTTGGACGCGCATCAAAGGGTTTCGCCACTCCCACTTCGTGTACTGTTACTCTAGATACGTTTTGCATGCTTGCTTCGCGCAATATTTCGCTCAATGTAAACAGGGAGGGCGAGACAGGTGAGATTGCCACAAGCCTGCAGAAACAGTTGCGTGAGTATGGTGCGCGCAGTGTAAACCCATTTTTTTTTGTTGTTTGTTGGAGTTTAAGGTCCCGTCAACTACAAGGTCATTAGAGACCCGTCCAATGTATAGTTCCAATGCATATACTGCACAGACACTACACTGATGCAACGATTATTGGGTATTAGCAGTACCCAGCTTTCCCCAGCGACCACCCATGTCAGTACTAACTGGGCTTGCGTTGCTTAACTTCAGTGATCAGACGAGAACTGGTGTGTCCAACGCAACTCGCCGCTCCCATAGTGTAAACCCAGCTTAATAAGTCACAGATGGGTGGTTAATTGCTTTTCATTATTCGATAATGATGGATGGGGTACTCCTGTACCCCTGTGTAGCAACTGTATAAAGTTTAAATGGCCATACGAAGTGCGGGAAAGGCCATAAGCAGTGCATAAAGGGCAAAAAAATTCATTTCCTTTAACCACCACCTTAAAATTGTTCAAATTGCTTATAATGATATTCTTTTCTGTTTCTGAGCATTACAAGCAAGCAGTCACACTATCCACTATATGGTGTAAGCATCAGTGCAATAATTTGCTGGCAAGTGCTCTCCAGATAGTTTTTTCAGACACTACTTGCACAAATTTTTGCTAATCACGTAAACGCTTGCGCAAGTTACTATCACAAGTACTTGCGCAAGTTGCTTGCTCGTGTAAACCTAGCTTTAGAGTTCGGCCTGTTATGGTTGCATGGATTTCTCCCGAAGCCCTTAGCATAAACATACTAACATAACCACGAACAATTCAAACATGTCATTTGCATAAAAATGAAATAATTTTGGATAATTAATGAATGATTAAATAGTAGGCGTCGTACTTAGAACCACAGCCTGATCACCCTCGAAAATCGTTATTAATTCGCAGAATAAATTAATCAGATGTGTAGCTTCCATTTGTGTTGTATTGCATTCATTTTCAATCTTTTCTCAAAGATTTCAATAGGCTCTCGTAAGATAATAGGATAGTTGGGAGCCATTTAGATATCTACTTCACAATAAGCATTTAATCACAGATCTCGAAATAATGCAACAGGGAATCATTTAAACTCCAATTGAGGTTTACCCTCCAAACCTTTGTATGAGTCCCCAGATAGACATTTTTCAGCATCTTTCGCCTGGTCGTTAGACCGAACGCGCCATTAAAAAGGATAATACTATTCAAACTACCACTGGGCATTGCAGCTGATTCATTCAACTGCAGAAAAGTTCAATATTCATATAACAACAATGGATTCTAACATGTCTTCCGGTTAGCATAAGTTTGTGCCAAAGTGATCATCGACCTCGAAGTGCAGTAGATAGGTACTTGAGGACAGGTGAGAGAGGCCCCAGGAGGGCGCGATGGCGCGACATTCAGCAATGTGAATTAGTTTCCTTCAATATTTCCCCTACTCCTCGTACAAAGCCTGCATCCATTTTAAGTTAATGTTTTGGGAAATGGTACTCTCCTAACATCTCAGGAGGGGCTTATAGAACTATCCACAGCTGGCGCTTCAAAAATGACAATTTATGAAATAAGTCCCTTCCAAAATTTTAGGCTACAAGTTATCTTCCTGAGTTGCTATCATACGGTATATTGCTCACGTCTTTCAATCATAATACCAGAGACCTGCCTAGGTGGTGCAGAGGTGGATTGCCCCGCCACTACGTCAATGATTCTAGGTTCGAAACCGGACCAAAGTGGGTTGGCTTCTTTCGGCCGAGAGGGACGAGCGGCGAAAGGCGTTGGACACCAATTCCCGTCTCATCACTGAAGTTAAGCAACGCAACCCCAGTTAGTACTGACATGAGTGGCCGCTTGGGAAAAACGGGTACCGGTAGTATCCAAGAATCGTCGCATTAGTGTAGTGTCTGTGCAGTCTCTGCATCAGAACTACACAGTGGGCGGGGCTCTAATGACCTTGAAGTTGAAGGGCCCTAAAACACAAATAAACAAATGGTACTGCTTATACCCAAAAATCGTCGCATTAGTGCAGTGTCTGTGCAGTCTCTGCATAAGAACTATGCTGTGGACGGGGCTCTAATGACCTTGTAGTTGAAGGGCCCTAAACAAACAATCTTTCCGACGAGAGGGAAGCCCCGGGTGCACTTTCATTCGGATGAGAAGTAACAGATTTGATTTGTTGGTGTTTTAGGGCCCTTCAACTACAAAGGTCATTACAGCCCCGTCCACTGAGTAGTTCTAGTGCAGAGACTGCAATGACACTATGCTGATACGACATAGTAGTACCCAGTTTTCCCAAGTGGCCATCCCTGTTAGTACTAGCTGGGGTTGCGCTGCTTAACTTCAGTGAGCAGATTAGCACTGGTGTATCCAACGCAATAAGCTGGCCCCAAGTAAAACCCAGGTCCCGTGTGGCGTACGATGGCATTTGCACGTGAAAGAACACTCTACTGTACAACGCGTAGGTGAGGTAAAATTCCCAGGTTTAGAAGCTAGCACCCCTGGGGTTGGTGGAATTTCCCAAAGAACAACAGACTGACAATAAATAAGCATAGGGGTTGCAGCTTTGGTTGGCAACTGGCTGCGGAAAAACAATGGCCAATATATCGTCCTTGTGTCCATTCAGAGAGGCAAGATGGGTACCCGGCCCTGCAATAGGCGGGAGCACGGATAGGAGTTACTTTCATTTATAACATTAAGGCTTATAACCTAGTTGGGGCTTCCAAGTAGTCGGCCTGGGGTATTAGAAGTGTCTAGCTCTGCTGTAGTACTGCTAGCTTTGTAGCTCTTAATTTAGCTTCAAAGTTATGTGTTGCACTTCGCATGTTTTTTAATGACTATAAGAAATCATAAAAATGGGCATGCCTGCTGCGGGCCGCACCAAATGAACCTAGTCGGCCCGTAGGTTACCCAACCCTGGTATAATGGATTTCTTACAGTGGAATTTGCAAATTTATTTCGTTAAGGAGCTGATAAACAGGTCGACAGCTAGCCCTGATCAAGCTAATTACCTGCGTTTCTAATACGTAAAGCGGACAGTGCGGTCCAAACGTTCCACAATCTGCAAGTGCAGTACTAATACTAGCCCTTTTCCCGCTTATGGCAGGGTCGGGTGCCCATCTTTGTTCTTCCGGATGGACACGTTAGCGATCTGTTGGAAGGCATTTTTATGAAACCAGCTACCGACCTAAGTTGTAACGCCTATGCTTTTCTATCGTCGGTCTACTGTTCGTTAGGGCACTTCACCGAGGTCCTACACCTGGAATTTTGCCTCAGCTACCCGTTTCATAGTAGAGAGGGATCTTCTACGTGAAAATGACATCCGTTGTGTTCTGTTGTGTTTTAGGGCCCATCAATTACAAGGTCATTAGTGCCACGGCCACTGTGTAGTTTTAATGCAGAGACTGCACAGACACACCACTTCTCGTGAGATCACTGAAGTTAAGCAACGCAAACCCACGTTAGTACCAACGGTGGGTGCTGCAAATTCCCCTCTCAAAAATCCCCTACACCTACTTCCTCCTCTCCCGCGAGCAACCTCCAAAGGGCTCGGCCTGTTATGGCTGCTTGGCTTACTCCCCAACCCGTTAGTTTAACATAGAAACATAATTGGACGAATTTTGGGTTCTAGCGGTATCCAGTTTTGCTACGCGGCCACCCATGTTACTGTTAGCTGGGGTTGCGTTACTTAACTTTAGTGATCAGACGAGAACTGGTGGGGAGCGGCGAATTGCATTGGACACACCAGTTCTCGTCTGATTACTGAAGTTAAGCAACGCAACCCCAGCTAGTACTGACATGGGTGGCCGCTTGGGAAAACTTGGTTCCGCTAGTATCCGAAAATCGTCGCATTAGTGTAGTGTCTGTGCAGTCTCTGTATCAGAACTACGCAGTGGACGGGGCTCTAATGACCTTGTAGCTGAAGGGCCCTAAAACACCAACAAACAAACAAACAACGAGAACTGGTGTGTCCAACGCAATAAGTCACTCCTCCCATAGACGGAAGGCGCACTCGTCCGAAAGTAGCCATCCCACCTCGGTCCAGAATCGAACCTGGAACTGCTGACGCAGTAGTCGAGCACACTACCCTCTGGGCCACCAAGGCGGGTTGAACATTCTGTCTGCATGCCTCAATACCCGTAAAGAACTTTACGTAAATAAGTCGATAACCACAATATGAGAAATTAAGGGAAACATTACAAGTGGGGTAGAATTGGTTTAAAGAAATTAAATTTGTAAATTGACATCAGCTCAAATATCATCTCATAAAAGTGTAATGGATTTTCGCGGAATCACTTTAGGGTTCCTATCCAAGAATGGTAGTATGACGTCACTAATATTATGCACACGCCACAAAGGGTACGTTACCTATAAGAGAAGTCTCCTCCATTGGGATCACTTTCAGTGGTTGGAGGCAGAGCGAGATTCGACAAAACAGCTACAAAACACCCCACAAACACTAAAATGGGGCAGCAGCAAAGGATAAATGCCAAAATATTTCTATGCAAAGCAACTCCTAACCCTTTCCCCCCCTATGGCAGAGTCGGGGACCCATCTTGTCCCTCTGAATGAACACAAGGACGATATATTGCAGGGGTGGCCAACAAGTCGATCGCGATCGACCGGTCGCTCGCGAATCCAGTTTTGGTCGATCACTCGCGATGTGTTGACTTTCTAGGTTCGATACTGGACCGAGGTGGGTCCAGTATCCAACCTCCCCCTCCCCAATTTGGCTACGCCTATGACAAGTCGATTGCGACACGTTTTTAGGATAAAAAGTCGATCGCGACACGTTTTCAAAGATAAAAAGTAGATCTTATGTACACAAAAGTTGGCCACCCCTCATATATTGGACATGGCTTTTCCACAGCCGGTTGCCAACCAAAGCTGCAACCCCATGCTTATTTATCGTCCGTCTACTGTTTGTTGGGGCACTCCACCGACGCCAGGGGGAGCAATTTCTGCATTTCTCCCCCCTCTGGAACCGCCCCTAAAAGGACCTCTCTGTCGCCCAAATGAAGACAACCCGCCTAAGTCCAGTATCGAACGTAGAACTACTGATTTTAAAATTACCGATTTTAATTCTCATCTGAGCCCGAATGAAGTCAGCGTCGAATCTGGATCCACTGGCTCAGTAAATCTAGCACGGTGCTTATCGCGCCACCGAGGCAGGTCTACTATGCAACGGATACATGGGGCAAAATTCCCAGGTGTAGGAGCTTGGTTGAGTGCTCCAAGCAAGCGGCTTACTGAGTTGGACACACCAGTTCTCGTCTGATCACTGAAGTTAAGCAACGCAACCCCAGCTAGTACTAACACGGGTGGCCACTTGGGAAAACTGGGTACTGCTAATATCCAATAATCGTCGCATGTGTGAAGTGTCTGCGCAGTTTCTGCACTCGAACTATGTAGGGGACGGGGCTATAACGCCTTTGTAGTTGAAGGGGGCTTAAAACACCAACGAAGCAACAAAAATGAGGGCTCCAACGAAAATTAGGCCGATGATGAATAACTATAAGGGTTGCAGCTTAGGTCGGCAGCCGGCTAAGTATAATTCTCGTCCACTCATCCAACAGACAGCCAGAGGCTATTGCCGAAAAAGTCATCCGCCTCGGCCGTGACAGCGATCTTTTTGAACTTTGGTTTGTTTGTTGGTGTTTTAGGGCCCTTCAACTACAAGGTCATTAGGGCTCCGTCCACAGCATAGTTCGTATGCAGAGACTGCACACACATGCGACGATTTTTATGGCACAGACAGCACAGACATGCGACGATTTTTATGGCACAGACTGCACAGACATGCGACGATTTTTGGGTATTAGCAGTACCCAGTTTTCCCAAGCGGCCACCCATGTCAGTACTAGCTGGGGTTGCGCTGCTTGGTTTCAGTGATCAGGCGAGAACTGGTGTGTCCAACGCAATTCGCCTCTCCCATCTTTTTGAACCACCACCACGCGAGCCACTGGGGCCATCGAAACAGAAACAGACCTATGTGCCCCTTGTTTGTTTGTTTGTTGGTGTTTAAGGTCCCGTCAACTACAAGGTCATTAGAGACCGGTCCACTGCATAGTTCTAATGCATATACTGCACAGACACTACACTAATGCGACGATTATTGGGTATTAGCAGTACCCAGCTTTCCCGAGCGGCCACCCATGTCAGTACTAACTGAGCTTGCGTTGCTTAACTTCAGTGATCAGACGAGAACTGGTGTGTCCAACGCAACTCGCCGCTCCCCTTATGTGCCCCAAGTTAATCGTGTCGTGCAGTTCACTAATAAAGTTAAATTCATCTTGCAATGTTGGGGTTCAGAGTTAATCGATGGTGTGAAAAAAACTACTAACATTTGTGGAATTATTAATTGTATAAGAAGGCAAAATGAGTAATTTGTCAAAGGAGTAATTCAAGACGTTAAATGAGCCGTTAAGTAAAAAAAAAGACCGTTCTTCTATCGAAGCATCATTAACAACATCTTATCAGCCACACCTGCTTTTTTTGTCAGTTATTGGTTGGAAATTGAACTTTACAAAGGGAAGGATACAATGATCAAGTCGGCTACAATCAATCTTCGCCTTAAGTCTCAAAAGAAAAGCTTCACATTGCATTTCTTTTTTCAGTTGACACATAAGTGCGAATCAACGTTTAGATTAAAGAAATATGACTTCGCCAAAAACTGTTTTCTACGTCAATTTACAATTGCTTGTCTTTGGTTATAAAGTTAATGATGTTGACTCCAGAAAACACATCATTTCCGGTCTTTAACTGCCTATGGCAGACTAGGGTACCTGTATGCTTCATTACTAGATTAGTTTCGTGGGTTGGGGAGTAAGCCAGGCAGCCATAACAGGACGAACCCTTACGACGCTGCCCGCGGGAAATGAGGAGGTAGGTGAAAGGATGAAGGAGAGGGTTAATTTGCAACACCCTTGTTGGTATTGACGTGGGCTTGCGCTGCTTAACCTCAGTGATCTCACGGGAACTGGTGTGTCCAAAGATGGCGCGATTTTGTTTCGTTGGTGTTTAAGAGCCCTCCAACTACAATGACTATTAAAGCCCCGTCCACTGCGCAGACACTACGTTTTATGCGGATTTTGGGCATTAGCAGTATCCAGTGTTCCCAAGCGGTCACTCATGCTTGCATTAGGTGGGGTGGCATTACTTCAGTCGAATGCAGCTTGTAGATACCTTTTGGTCGCCTGTTGGTGGGTACCTCCCTTTGCCGGTGTAGTAGAGCCTGTGAACGACCACCCTTTTGCCGTCTAGTGGAGCCTGAAAACACTACCGTAGTGTCGTTTAGTGCACCCTGAGGACACCATCCTTTTATCGTCTACTGGAGTCTATGAACTCCACCCTTTTACCGTCTACTGGAGTCTATGAATGCCACCCTTTTACCGTCTACTGGAGCCTGTGAACACCACCCTCTTGTCGTCTGTTGGAGTCTCTGAGCAACACCCTCTTGTCTGTTGTAGCCTGTGACCACCACACTCTTGTCTGTTGTAGCCTGTGACCACCACATTCTTGTCTTTTGGAACCTGTGAGCACCACATTCTTGTCTGTTGGAGCCTGTGAGCACCACCCTCTTGTCGGTTGGAGCCTGTGAGC
>JAAFCE010005724.1:7000135-7037003 GCA_013389805.1 Trigoniulus corallinus
AGGAGAGAGAGAGGAGAAAGGAGAGAGAGAGGAGAGAGAGAGGAGAAAGGAGAGAGAGGAGAGAGAGCAAAAAAGGAGAGAAGAGAGAGAAGAAAGAGAGAAGAAGGAGAGAGAGGCCCCGAGTGCGCCTTCCTTCCGATGAAAAGTAAAACCGAGGTCCCGTGTGGTGTATCATGTCCTTTTGCACGCAAAAGAACCCTCTCTACAATGCAACGTGTAGATGTGGCAGAACTTCCAGGTGTAGGAGCTCGTCCTTTGGAGTCGATGGATTTTCCCCACTGAACAGTAGACCGACGATAAATAGGCATGTGGGTTGCAGCTTTGGTCGACAACCGGCTGAGGAAAACCACTATCCAATATATCACGTTGTGTCCATTCAGATTGACATGAGTACCGAACCCTGCCATAGGCGATATAAGGGCTAGCAGTTGCTTTTTCTTTACTTGCCAAAACGAACCGGCCCTGCCTTTGGCGGGAAAAGGGGCAAGAAAGATTGTTGATTGGCAAGTTACAAATGATAGAAGCTTGTAAACTGATTCCCACCTCCACAATTGTTTTTTTTTTTGTGGTGCTTTAGGGCCCTTCAACTACAAGGTCATTAGAGCCCCGTCCACTTCAAAGACTGCCCAGACACTATACTAATGCGACCAAGACCAAGTCCCAAGCGGCCACTCATGTTAGTACTAGATGGGGTTGCGTTGCTTAACTTCAGTGATCGGACGAGAACTGGTGTGTCCATCGCAATAAGCCGTTCCCCCACCTCCACACGCATCACCACCACTTCCCGTGTGCCTTTCAGATAACAGATTACTTGCTTGGAATAAATTCCTTCTTCCGGTTGAAATCCAGTCAAAGATTATAAGTCTTAAGATCCATGGTTGAATAAAAAAAAATATTTGCTAAGAGCTGAAAGAGGGCGAGGATTTAGGTGCCCTAAGCTTGATTAATTTCAAAGCGATGGATACTGTCTCATTTCACCTCAACATTCAAAATGAAATGTCCAACAAGGTACTCCTACATGGTGATTATCATCATTAATTTTCTTTTTAGAAATTAATACTCAAGAGTCGACTGGTGTGTGTTCAAGGGGTTGAAAAAGTGAATTGGCGCGCACTATCAACACTCAGAAAAGGGAAGGTCAATATCTGAGGGCCAAATCAAAGCTTATTGAAATCTGAAATGTGACAGCGCCAACTGCAGATTTAATTAGGCAATAGCAGCGGTTATTATTGGCATTATTTTCGTAATCAAACATAATTGATGCGTAGCTAAAGTGGAGCACAACTTGTACTTCAACCAAGGAACACTTGACTATTTGTCAAACAACGTACTCTACCCCCTTCCCAAATACTGATGTAGAATTTGAAGAGAAGGTTTTGCAGTCAAGCATTTGATTAAACTTCAAAAAGCTGATTTCAGGCGTTTAATTTGCTCTGACAGGTCTCCTCGTCTTGGTTAAATATTTACACATTAACAGGGACAACGCTGTCAAGGCAGGGGTTAATTTTGGCCCACAGGTCCTACAAATTTTCATCTCTTGTTTACATCCTACCATACGGCATGAGCCTGACTCCCTTTGCATTATAGTCATTGTGCAATAGGTCAGTTGTTGTTTGTTGGTATTCTAGGGCCCTTTAACTACAAAGGTCATTAGAGCCCCGTCCACAGCATAGTTCTTATGCAGAGACTGCACAGACACTACACTAATGAGACGATTTTTGGGTATTAGCAGTACCCAGTTTTCCCAAGCGGCCACCCATGTCAGTACTAGCTGGGGTTGCGCCGCTTAACTTCAGTGATCACACGAGAACTGGTGTGTCCAACGCAATTCGCCGCTCCCTGTAATAGGTCAGACACCATGCAATATTATAAACCGACAAAGCATTAATTTACCTGCCAAAATTTATATTTTGGTTGTATAATGCGGTGTTGGAACAGTGGGGGTAGGCCGGATTCCCCACAGACAACCAGCCAATATTTCTGCAGGTTCCAGACACCTAACTGGGGTGTCCCCAGTTAGAGCTTGTTCTGTGGACCCACGGACCCGATTGTTTGTTTGGTGTTTATGGTCCGTTAACTTCAAGGTCATTTGAGACCCGTCCACTGCATAGTTCTAATGCATTAACTGCACAAACACTGGCTGTATTGGTACACTGGGTGCTAGCTGGGCTTACATTGCTTAACTTCAGTGATCAGACGAGAACTGGTGTGTCCAATGCAATTCGCCGCTCCCTCTGTGGGCCCGACCCTACCACAGGTGGGATAAAGGGCACTCCTAACCCTTTTCCTGCGTATGACAGAGTTCCTGCTTGGGAGCCCGCATCTCAAATATAGTCCATATAGTATAGTCCGCGTTAGCGATGGGTTTAGTTCATATACTGTATAGTCGGCACTTTTAAATTCCTACTGTAGCCAGTGGCGCAACTTGTAGGCGCAATGGGGTCAAATGAATTTGAACATGAAAGGTCAGATTGCTCTGACGATGAAATTGAAATGTGAAAGGTTTTATATTGCAACATCATATAAATAACAACGTAGTGTAAAGTCGTGTTGTTAAGTGTATAAAATGTTCAGAAAATGAGGAGCAGTTTTCATTCAGAACCCTTGGTTTCATTTATAGCAGCAGGGCATCGAGCCATTATTTTTTTCGTTCCGGTTTCGGTTACGGTTCACGACAAATATAGGCCTATATATATCGGTTCAGTTATGGTTTTCGTTCCAGGAAAAAATAACGGTTTTTCCAGATTCCGGTTTACTCCCAATATTAATTAGAAAAATTATTTTGTATTATACCTGAAATGCACCCAACGAACTCCTCTTCCCCATTCTCATGGCTTGTCCATACCACCTCAACCTAATTTCCCTCAGTTTTTGGCGATGTCCACCAGCCCCAGGCTACCTCTAATATACTCATTCCTAATTCTATCAGCTCTCGACACGCCACTCATGTACCACAGCATTCGCATCTTGGCTACTTGCATTCGATTGACGTGGCACTTCTTCACTGCCCAACACTCTGATTCGTATAAGGTAGCTGGCCTAACCACTGCCCTATAAAACTTCTTTTTCAACTTGATTGGGAACCTCCTATCACATAGGACTCCGCTTGCCTGTCTCCATTTCAGCCACCCTCCATTGATTCTATGGGTCACATCCTCTGTGTTAAAAATATATTTTCCAACTATCATTATGAAATTTCGCACGCTTGGCAACTGCGACGGTAATTCTAGGTTCGATACTGGGCTGAGGTGGGTCGGCTTCTTTCGACTGAGAGAGAGGCCACGAGTGTGCCTTCTTTCGGATGAGAAGTAAAACCGAGGTCCTGTGTGGGTGTAAGATGGCACTTGCACGTAAAAGAACCCTCTCTACTACGCAACGGGTAGATGAGGCAAAATTTCCACGTGTAGGAGCTCGCCCCCCTGGCGTCGGTAGCCTTCCCCAACAAATACTAGACCGACGATAAATAAGCGTAGGGGTGCAGCTTTGGCCGGCAACCGGCTGCAGAAAAAACTATGACCAATATATCACCCTGTGTCCATTCAGAGGAACAAATGGGTACCCGACCCTGCCATAGGCGGGAAAAGGGTTAGGAGTTGCTTTTGATGATGAGTACATTGTTACTCCATTACGAGATAATTGTTGAAATCTGATATGGTAATGATTATTATTTGTTTTCAGATATTGAATACCTTAACTACATACACTTTGCAAATACCAGCAGTAGCGCTGTGGGAGGCATTATAAAATGATTTGAAGTAGAGAAAGCACTTACCTAAATCACCTAGTTGTAATTTTTAGTTGAATTTTCAGTGAATGAAAAGGATATTTGAAATGCCACGTAAATGTCTAGGTTTCAAACAAATTAGACTTAGTAAATTGTAATCATAATGATTCCTTAAAAGCCATGAATTACAAGTTCCTGATAGTGCATGTCAACTAGGTCTCTTGACAGACATTCATAAGCAAATTATTTGCGTAATCAGTTCATTCAGATCTTTTATGCTTCATTATACTAACGCAGGGGTCGGCAAACTGCGGCTCGCAAGCCGCATGTGGCTCTTTGGCCCCTTGAATGCGGCTCTTCCACAAATGACTGTGTTGGTGCACAGGCATGCACAGCAGTATCGTTCGAGTGACAGAAGACGTGGCACAGGCGGTATGTGGCGCTTGGAAGGCACAGTTGACTAAGGCCCTTCGTCCACAACCACAATGCAACTGCAACTCAACTGAAATGCAATGCAACTAAAGTTAATTGCAATGTCACTTTCGTCCACAGATGCAACTCTTTGGCAAAAGTTGCACTTATGATGCCGAGTAGTTCAGATGAAGAGAGCATTGTGCGAATGGTGCGAATTACTTGACAGTTGCAATGAAACTGACATGCTGAGTTGCGACGCAACTCGTTTCCAACCAGTTGCCTTTCATTGCGTTGCATATCATTAACATGAGTCAGACTAGCATCCAACTGAAAAGGAACTAAAATTTGATTATTTTCAGTCGAGTGGCAGATGCGCTGTGTCAGTGGACGAAGGGCATTATGCACGAGTTGAGTGAGTCACTCAGTCAGCAGTCTCATTGTGTAAAGTGGTCATTGCTTGACGCGTCCACAAATCACACTTTGGTGGCAAAAGTTTCTTGAAGCACAAAGTTACCTGTATTTTTCTAACCAGCCATTTCCAGAAGTTTGATTTTTATCAATAAATGAGATCATTATTAAGTTAATAATGGTGTTCCTACCTAGATAGTTTAAGTTTAAGAAATTTGGCTCTCAAAAGAAATCTCAATCATTGTATTGTTGATATTTGGCTCTTTGGACTGAGGAGTTTGCCGACAACTGTACTAACGGTTTGTGAAGTTTTGTGAAGTTTTGTCCAGTTTTGTGAAGGGACCCTTCTTTTTTTACCCTTTGCCTGGGGCAGAGTCATCCCGTCTCGGTGGCGCAGTGGGTAGCGTGTTCGGTAACTGCGTCAGTGGTTCAAAGTTTGGTACTGGACTGAGGTGAGTAGCTTCTTTCGGTTTGTTGTTTGTTCGTTGTGTGACGATTTCTGGATATTAGTGGTATCCAGTTTTCCAAGCGGCCACCCATGTCAGTACCAGCTGGGTTGTTTGTTGGTGCTTTAGGGCCCTTCAACTACAAGGTCATTAGAGCCCCGTCCACAGCATAGTTCTTATGCAGAGACTGCACCGACACCACACTAATGCGACGATTTTTGGGTATTAGCAGTACCCAGTTTTCCCAAGCGGCAACCCATGTCAGTATTAGCGGGGGTTGCACTGCGTAACTTCAGTGATCAGACGAGAACTGGTGTGTCCAACGCAATAAACCGCTCCCGGCTTACTTCGGACGAAAGAGAGGCATGAGACTTTTCCACCAGTACACTGCAATTTACTCAAATCACTGATTTGTGAACAGAAGAGAGTAATAAAGGGCCCCTGAAGTTTCAGTCACCATTCCTATCTTATAATCATGTCATTGTGTAGCAGATGTGGCGTTCTGGACTGCTACATCACTGGTTTCAGGATGAACCCAGGTTGGTGGCTTCCCTTGGAAGAGAGAGAAACTCCCACGGAGCCTTCTGTCGGATGGCAAGTCGTAACCCTGTGCGGTGTGTAGGGTGTCACCACTGCTAAAAACACCCTTGCGATGTGGAGTAAATTACGACCTTGTCCCTTTTGTTTGTTTCGTTGGTGTTTTAGGCCCTTCGACTACAATAATCATTCGAGCCCCGTTCACTGCGTAGTTGAAATGCAGAGCCTGCACAGGTGCAACGCTGTTACGACGATTTTTGGTTAATAGCAGTATCCAATGTTCGTTAAATAACCCGGGATTGGTGGCAGGCATCAACTTAAACAACCAGCAGTTCGCTCCTATGCTCCCAGAATCAACATCGGGGCGGTTAATTGCGTTGGACACACCAGTTCTCGTCTGATCTCTGAAGTCAAGCAACGCAACCCCAGGTAGTTTTGATTCATTGGTTGGTTTAGGGCTCTTCAACTACAACAGCCATTATAGCCCCAACCCCAGCTAGTACTAGTACCGTGACCGCTTGAGAACACTGGGTACTGCTAATACCCAAAGTCGTCCTAACTGAGTTGCGTTGGATACATCAGTTCTCGTCAGATCACTGAAGTTAAGGAACGCAGCCCAAGCTAGTACCTCCATGGGTGGTTGGTTGAACATTGGGTGCTGTTAATTTCCCGTCTCCTACATTCCCCACTAATACCTCCCTCTCACCCGTGGGCAGCCTCCGCATGGTTCTGCCCGTTATGTCTGCTTGGTCGATTCCCCAACCCAGTGGCGCATCAAGTTAACATAATAACTTTTTAAGCGGGCACTGATGTGTGCAAACTTACTGTTGTATCGGGCAGTGATACAAACCAACTTAAACTGCTGTGGCGGGCGATATTTTGAGCTGCAGTAGCGTAGCCAGGATTTTCTGAAGGGGGGATATGACTGTCGATAGGGTGAACCAGGATGTTCTGAGGGGGGAATATGACTCGATAGGGTGTATAGCGCTTCGCTATATTCGAGGCCCAAGGGGGGTTTAACCCCCCAAACCTCTCCATGGGTGGTTGGTAAAGAATGTTGGGTGCTGCAAATTTCCCCTCTCCTTCATCCTCTACACCTACCTCCTCATCTCCCGCAAGCAGCCTCTTAAGGGCTCGTCCTGTTATGGCTGCTTGACTTACTCCCCAACCCATGAAACTAGTTGAAGGGCCCTAAAACACCAACGATACATCATCATTCGTTAGGACCGAGTGATGAGGAGAGTGGGTGTCAAATTGAAAATGGCATAGAATCCAATGGTGCAAAATTCTAGAAAAGATAAATGGGTCAATAACTACTGCACTTTCTTTTAACAGTGGCGAATGCTTTAATTTATTATTCAACTGTACAAACATGTACATCAATAATCAGTAATAACCACACAGTTTTCTGGTTCAATATGAGATATTAATTAATAGAGAAGTTGTTATAATTATCTAAGTAACGTTCAAAAAAGAGTATTGTTGATCTTTCTGTATGAAAAAAATAATATTTCATACAGTGGTCAGTTATTATAAGTACATAAGAAATGGAATTAAAAGTGCATAGCATTACCATGCAATCAATGCATTATTCAAATTAAGAAAGAAATCAACACTTAAAAAGAAGAACTTAATAAACAACTTATTTCAAGTAAGATTTCAATATTATAAGATTTCATTATGTACACATAGTATTTACATTAAGGTTTCATATTCAGAAAAAAATATTGAAACCATTATTTTTCCCCGATGTGGAAATCAGTTTGGTTAAATGAATTTCATAGGTGATTAGCAAGGATATACCTCTCATATAAGAAACACCATCAGGAAAAAGGGGATTAGGACAAGAAAGGGGAAAGGGAGAAAGGAATTTCTTTTTGTTGCACATTCATTATTAGTAATTAAATGAGATAGAAGATTTATTTTTCTTACATATAAAATATGAAGTTGTGAACCTAATTTGCAAACATCTGCGTCGTCCATTTAAAAGTGAAATAAGACAGGAGAGAGAAAAAAAATGGCGCTTGCTAGTCACAGTTAGAGCAATTGGCAGAAAATGATGCTAGCTTTCATTTACGGAATTTCGACAGTCAAATTTGAAAACACAATTAATGCTTGTGACACTAAGTAAGAAATTGCTCAAATAACACCTGGTTAATATTAAGTTTAATATTGTAAGAAAAAATCATCGTAAGGAGAGAGAAATCAGTGCAAACGATTTGTAGAAATTGTGTTTCATTTGATTTGGGGGGTTCTACTTGGCGTATCTGATTCTTTTTTGACATTTTTTTTTAAAAGGACGTTAAGGGCAGTAACTCGCACACACTGTTGCAGATGGTGATGAATATTCATAGTGAAATTATTAACTTGATTGTGAGATATGCAAGAGAAAATCAATTTTGCGCGCCAGAATTTCTGAGCGACTCAATTCAAGCAGTTATATTTGATAAAAAAGATATTTACCGTATACATTTAAACAACTATTTTGCAGAAAAGAAACACATTTAAACATTTTCAACTTGTCGCTAAAATATAGCTTTCTAGTACAGAAAGACATTTCTCACTCCGGAATTGAACTCTGTAGCACAAAGGAGAATTATTGACTACTTTTAAAAATTTGCAGTTTATATCAAAATCATTTTAAAAGTGCGAGCATAGGCAAGTTCATTTCTGATCCTCCAACAAACTTGATCTCCAAAAAACAGGACCAAATTAAAAATTATTTTAACCATTTTCACCAAATAATGACCATTTTTTTGAAATTTTTTGATAAATTTCGATAATTTCTTGCACATTTTTTACCAAATTTAGGCCAGTTTCAGCAAGTATGCAATTCGGATTCAGAAAGTGAATCATGCTATCAACGTTGTTCAATGTAGAATAAATTTCGATCATTTTTTGAAAATTTTCACCAAATTTCAGCAATTCAATTTCAACCACTTTTGACTAAATTGTTAGCTCTCGCCACTCTTTTCTCTTCCAACCAAATCAATATCCACTCTATTATCTGTTTCTGCATTTGTCGACGTTTACCTCTGCCCTGTCTAATGCCTAGGACCCCGTTCTCATGACATTCTCATGGCACCTCCCCACAATAAACCGTAGGAGAAACACGGGACTGACTGGAACAAGGATTTGTTTCCTTCTGACCTAATAGCCCGCCATAATGCCTCAGTGCTCTTATGCTGTAATCGGAGTAGTGCACTTAGAAAATTTTATCAACTACAAAACTTTGAGGGTTTCGCCTCTTACTACTTGCTCAATTTGGTTCCTTCTTCAATTTTCCACCCATTCAATTTGGCGTTTCTGAGAGGACTGACATTCTACTTCACCTTTTGACACCAGGTGGCCCTACATCTTTTACTATCAATCTTACAGAAGTTTCACTTTAAGAGTTTCCCCTTCATGTCAAAGATAAAAATCCCAGCCTTCAGTCTTACGGGGAGCAAAGGGCAGATGCGCTCTACCCATCGAGCTACGAAAGTTGATTGATAATTAATTATTTAAGACAGAAATACGCTTTCAAAGGCTTAACCAATCAAAATTAAGTACCTTTGTGGCAGATTTTTACAAATTTTTGACAGAAAACACCTGTCCTATGTGAGCAGTAAAACTAAAGAATGTAAGAAGAATTGTGGGCAAGAGATTAATTAAAGCGGAGATTTGCTCCAACTAATTCCTATTATGTGGATCCTTTTTTAATTAAATAATTGTAAAACTTTTAACCCTGTTGCCCTTTTCTCTCCATTTCTTAGAAAAGACTAAACACTTAAGTGGCACAGGTACAGCCGCATGGGTGACATTTGCTATCTGCATTCAAGTAGTTAAATTTTAAATCAGTACTCAAGTGGAAACATGTGCCTGTGCGACTGAACACTAGTAACAGATTGAAAATGCAAGGCCTGGGGCCGCAACTACTTCTTATCCCCGACCTCTACACAAGCACGGAATGGTAGAACCACGTTCAAGCAGTTATCATGAAAACGGAAGTGAATTTGGCTTCAATTTCTGCCCAGTTGTCATGTGAAAGGAATGAACTGATCCTTGGCTAAGGCTAAGAGCAGGGCAGTCATGATGCCTTGGAGTTCAAGAGGCAACCCGGGTAGCAGGACAGCATAGGGATTTCTCATCTGAATGGTAAGGAACTGCTCTGACAAGACCATTTGCCTATCCATAAACCCTGAAGTCCAAAATCAGCAGTATCCGTTGATGTTTTTGAATATTTGGGGGCACAGCTTAACCTCGACTAACAATGCAGGAGAAATCAAGATCTGGGATCATATTGTTAAGCTTTAAGAGTGAATACAGATTTTTGGCAAGTCTTTCAGGATGTCAAATGACAGAATCGTTATACCTAGTCTGCCTTCATGCCCCGGGTATTGAAGTGCGGTAACCTGCCTAACAGATACAAGTCCAAACTACTCTTCCACAAGCAAAAGAGCAAAGCTACATGGAAGCTCTGGAAAATGTAAAGCTCAATGCTCAAGTCCAGTAAACATTTCTAGTACTTTATGTGAAATACATTAGTGATGGAGGTGGGCAAGAATTAGGTTATCAATGATCCCTTAATTTCCATCAGGATTAAATAGCCCAGCGACTAGATCAGAAAACTGACATCAATTAGCAGCAGGGCGCATCATGTACAGCTCTGAAGAGGTTACAAGTCAGTCACAAATGCTTCCTCCTTGACATCTGCACTGGCAGTCGAACAATTCCGGAATTTCACTTTTCCAGGATTATGTGCTTGGAATCTTATGATCCAAGGCTACATTAGTTGTGATATGAAGAGCGGGGCGAACATCGTAGCCCCCAAAGTACTTGGCACTCCTCTCAGTGATTAAATCGTTCACAAACTGGAATTGGTAAATCAAGAACGTTTAGGGCCTCAGCAGTGCTAAAGTCAAGAGATTGGTGAGCATTTCTGTACAGAATGAGAGCATCAGAAAAGTAAGCATTACAATTATTTCAATCATTCCAGACACTGTTGTTCTGGCTTCGACTTTTGGATACTTTGAACAACTGCAGTAAAATTCATTATGCGAAGAAAGAAAATGATTGCAAACGAATGCGTAGTTGAGCATCTCCTAAAATAAGGCAAATATTTTATTGCCAACTTAAACTACTAAAAATTCATTCCGCATTCCTTAATTATATCAGAAAGTGTGCAGTTCAAAGTAAACTAACATCTTTGCTCAGTTATTTCTAATGAAATTCAAGATAAAACTTTAACGAAAGCACTTGAAGAATAGACGTAGAGATGCATTTCATTTATTTAATTAGCATTAAAAATTACTATACCTTAGTTGCTATCAAATAAGAATTCTGATGAAGAAACCCGATTTTTCCGAACAAAATCTAGATTCTATCTACATCAAAGTATCTTTCAAAGACACCTGTGTTTCTTTATTATTAAAAGATATCAAAGTTATCAAGAGAATTCAAACTTAGAAAGTATCAGTACAGGACACACTACACAACACCAGAATAAATCTTTAAAGTGTATATCAATAGACAAATGGTGCACTTTGAAAAATAACACATTTCTAACCTGTTGTATGTTGGTTCAGAAGAGGAGAAGCGAATCACTGAACCAGCAGTGATGAATGAAAAGAATTCTGACAAGGTCAGGTAGTAGGCCTAGAACGTTCACCTAGAAGACAGCCGAGTCTCACTAAATGGGCAAGTTCAAATTGAAGCTTATTTCTGAAAAATATAGTGCATTGTCAACATGTATGAATGATGCTGGATGACTTTCTGAACGCATTTGAATAATCTTCACCAGGTTGATAGCAGAGTTGCTACAGTTGACACAGCAGAGAATTAGAGGCTGTTCAAATGAAAATCACAGAACAGAAATACTTCTCACAATCAAAGGATTTGGCCAGGCGGATCCAGAGGGGAGAGCAATGCAGCAATTGCTTCCCCCTAGGTGCCTCAGTGGGACGCAGCTGATGAGGCATTTTTACATGGCTATCTCCACTTCATACTGCCAGTCCAACAGTTGCAGTTCAATCTGTAATTGGCTATACTACTGAAGGTAGGACATTGTCTAAGGGGCAGGAGAGCACCTATTGTAATTGCTAGCTAGATTTATACTAAGGGATTCTGAATAATTAAAAATATTTGGGGGAACTTTTTTGAAGTGTTCCCCCCTGATCCGCCCCTGGGTTGGGGACAAGGGTATGACAATGAAAGCTTGAAATTTTAGTAACATACAGAAGGATGCACTTCAAGAGCATTGTTAGCAGTAGTGAGTAGTTAATGGAAGCTAAGAAAGCATTTTGTTAGGGGAATAACTTTTAGGAGGAACCTCCCCTTAAATAAATTACATCTGTTTTTTAGACTTTCTCTTACGTATCACCTCATAAGTTTCCTCAACTTTTGCTGCAATAAATAACAAAATAAAAGCATTTCGTTGTTCTACTTGGTCCTTTGAAAAACGCCTCTCTCTAGCTGTCAGACCATGGAGCTCGTGATGATGTTTTGAGACCCTGCCATGTCTTTCCCTATGTTGAACTAGTGTAGTGGTTCTCAACCTGTGCTCCATAAAACCATGAGCCTAGTTCCTTGGCATGTGATACTGACGAGAATAGCACTCGAGCAGACGGCAAAATTACGACGTCTACCACAGTCGCTTAGGGAATTTGCACCTGTTAACCCTGCTTCCCTGGCATGCGACACCAACGAGAATAGTGCGCTAGCAGACGACAATCCACATAAACTGATGACATAGTTACACTACCATTCTGTAAAGTAAGCACAAAATCAATGGTGAAGTGGAGTTGAGAGTTAGTTAACTGCATTTGTCAATGGAATGTGCTGCTCGAATTTGATTGGCTGTTTGAATTTATAACTAGTCTTCTGTTTACTTTTCATTGGCTTATTTATTTTTTTCGGTTTTGGCGCCACCAAACGTTCATATTGAAAACTATTAATTGCTTACATGAATTTGCTCATGCCAGGGAATCAAACACGGCACAATTTCTGTTAGCGCCTGTGGTTTATGTCATAATTATACCATCTGCTCAAGTGCTATTCTCATTGGTGCCGCATGCCAGGGAACTAGGCTTTATGATTCCATGGCATGAGCGAAATCATGTTAACTTTCAAATGCCTAGTTTCATACGGCCATGGTGGCAGGACGTGACTCCAAAGAAGTGCTACATTTAAGGAATTGTGCTGGCGCTCCATCATAAAATGCTAGCACAAGATGTCATCATGGTCGATGTGATTAGCACTTTAGTGTGGTGATACGGAACTAGGCAAAAGATTAAGAAAATGCTCCATGAGTGGCACAAACACTGCAAAAAAAAGTAACCAAATTTCTCTAATCAGATGCACATGATGCCTTCCATCAACAAATGCTGTTGACTTCCTATCGATTTCGTACTAAAGTTTCAAAAAAGTGGAGTTCTTATGTGCTCAGTTTATGAGGCCTTTTGTCTGCTCGAGTGCTGCTCTCGATGGTGTTGCATGCTACGGAACCAGGCTTTATGATGATGACAGAAACCTTTTTTGTTAGTGTTTAAGGGCCGTTCAGCTACAAGGTTACTGGAGCCCCATCCACTGCGTAGTTCTAATGCAGGAACTGCGGACACCACGTAAATAGAGAGTTTTCTGGCTGCGGTTCTATCCAACGTACGCTACGTAATGCAGACGAATTGTCAACTGCACAGGCGCATGCAGGGTCTGAGTTTGTGCAGTTGACAATTCGTCTGCATTATGTAGCATACGTCGGATAGAACCACAGCCAGAAAACTCTCTATTGTGATGAGTTTTTGGGTATTAGAAGTACCCAGTTTTCCCAAGCAGTCACCCATGTCTAGAAGTTCAGTAAAGGAACTTATAAACTTTAAAGTTCTGTGAATCGACAAAGTTTGAAGACCACTGCATTAAGGGATGCAAGAAAACACTGACTGAGGCAGTAGTTCCAAAACCGTTATTAAACTGCTTTCCCTTAACCCTTTCTAATCTTATCTCACGCCTCAGGATTCTTAACAAGTTAAATTAAAAGTGAATATGTAAGTTTAAATATCACTAGAAAACGTTACTCTGATAAAAAAAAATTTAGTACAGAATTTATGTGGGGTTAATGGGGTTAAAATAGTTTTCAGGAATGAGAGTTTATATGATAATGTGCTGTAAACATCATGAAGTGGTAGACTTAAGAGGACTCCAAGTCAACAATGAAGATGCAGTCCACATTTTAATTGCACAAACTAATTAAAATTCTGTAACCGAAGGGCCCATTACACAAAATTTAAATTTAACAATTTAATCTGTCTGCATTTCAGAAAATTACTTTTTCACCAATGAGTACTTCCTAAAACAGAATTGGTTCCATCACTTAAGTCATTCAGCAAGAAAAAAAGTAGAAAAGCAAAATATAAAAATTTTACCACAAAATTCTTATAAGACTAATATAATTTGCCTTAAAATGGCACCAGAACTCAGCTCCAGGGAATTTCAGGCTTGCAAACAAATTAACAACAGGAAGTTGCAGCAATTAGTTGCCGGAGGAATGCCTTAATGAAGCGAAGATAGTTATGAAGATCAGTGTTTCTCAATTTTCACTGACCACAACCCACCTGGACGAAGTATATAATTAAGGGGTTCATAGCCCCTAAACTAACCATTTAGGGCCCTTCAACTACAATGAACATTAAAGCCAGTGCGTAGTTCTAATGCAGAGTCTGCGGAGACACTACGCTGTTATGACGACTTGGGCATTATCAGTACCCAGTGTTGCCAAGCGGTCACACGTTGCTTAACGCCAACTTTTTGTTTGTTGGTGTTTTAGGGCCCTTCAACTACAAGGTCATTAGAGCCCCGTCCACTGCGCTGTTACAACGGTTTTGGGTGTTAGAAGTTCCCAATGTTGTCATGTTGCCACCCATGTCAGTACTAGCTGGGGTTGCGTTGCTTGACTTCAGTGATCAGACGGGAACTGGTATGTCCAATGCAATACAGGGGCTCTAGTAACTTAAGCCGGCTATTAGCATGAGCCCACCAGTTTGGGCAATTTTAAAATGATGCAGATCATTTCGTGGTTTGAGTTCATTTACCCAAGGTTGGGCTATCCATATTCGTGTAGTCCTGGAAAAATCTACAGCTGTAGGAGCTCAGTGGAGAAAAGTGCCTTAACGATGAAAAAAGCAGGCCGACGAAAAATAAGCTAAGGGTTTGCAACATTACGTCAGCAGCCGGTTGCGTATTAAACCGCATCCAAAGGGTAAGAAAGGGATCAGTGATTTTGTGGTAACGTGGCGAATGTCCTGCACGGGCACAACACGTAGGGTCACAGGGTTGTCCACAGGTATCTATCTCGCTTGAGTTGCATCAAGATATTGTCTAGCCCCGTAAGTAAGGAGTGGCTGTATTGCATTGGACATACCAGTTCTCGTTGGTGACCGGTTGGGAACACAGGGTACTCAAATCGTCCTAACAGCATAGTGTCTGCATTAGAACTATGCAGTGGACGGGGCTCTAATGGTCATTGTAGTTAAAGGGCTCTAAAACACCATGGGCCCTAAAACACCAGGGAGGAAGCGGGCTCCTACATTTGAAACCTTGCCAGTCGACACGAACTAAGGTTTCACTCTCTCCAGCAATGGTTGCACTCTCTGTAATGGGCCAAAACGCCCCACCAGGTAATATGCTCCAGTTGTAATAGGACAGCTATCTTTGACGAGATGGTGTTTAAAGCACTATAAGACAATAGATTATGTGTATGGCACATCGTGCGTTCATGGTTGTCATTTGGTTTGGTGAAAATAAATACTGCAGCAAGCTGTAAAAGTAGATCTCCACAATTTATTGGAATGTATCTGGTAAATGCTCATAAACGTACTGAGATATTTTAAATTAGAAAATGGTGTATTAAGTTCCTTAATCTAAAATTGGCCAAGTTTTCAACTCTGTACCATGTCCATAAAATATGTTATGATGGTGGAGCATATTGTACCTGTTTTTGGGGAAAAACGCCTTACAACATTTGGGGTAATATGCCCAAAGTCGGTAAAACCCATATATTAAAATCAACTGGAGTTAACTTCAGCCATAACGCTTTAGCACAGGGGTCCCCAAAATGGCCGGATGTGGCCCACCTTTGGATTTTTTCTGGCCTGTGGAAGGAATCCATAAAACAGTGTTGAGCCATAGAGCAAGAACAATAAAATATTTTTCTTATCAAGGAAAGTATACAATTTGTCATAACTTATTCTGTATTCCATTTTAATTGAATAAAGGTTGTAGAATCCTGCATTTAATTTATGATTTACAATTTTTACAATTTGGGGATTTTTTTAAAAAAGAAAATTACACCATAAATCAGCCAACAGCTTTTGAAAAAATTCCTAATCCAGCCCACCAATTACAGTAGAACTCCAATTATCCAAATCAATTGGGGCCAGACCCCATTCAAATAATCAAATATTTGGATAAATGGATTTTTTTTCTGAAAAAAAGGGTCTAATTTAATTTATTACTGTTTTTATGTTGAAAATGGGAAGAAAAAACTATTTTTTTTTTAGTAAAAAGAGCTTTTAATTAATTAAATGAAAAGACAACACTTTTACACATTAAGCATACTTAAAAGGGCTGTACATTAGTACAGTCAGGGCCGGCCATCCGAGGGGTGCAGAGGGTGCATTACACCCGGGCCCCACGATTGAGGGCCCCATCATCAGTACCTAGCAGGGCCCAGATCATTGCTAATATTAAAAGTTTAATGCATCATTGTAGGGGCAACGTCGCTGATTCGACCCTGCCAATGCAACATAACCTAAACATAACCTAACAACCCTACCATTGAACTAACCAGGGTTGTATAACCTATCTGGTGTTGTGGGTCACTCGGCTGCTCCATGAACTCATTGTCAGCCACAGGCTGTCAAAACCAAAACAGGTGAAGATAACGTTAGGTGTTACATAGCAGGTAGGCTATAATGCATAATTAGAAATGATGCACCATGGGCCACGTTACAAGCCTCAATGGGCCACAGGTTAGACAACCCAGAATTAGAAGTTAAGAGTCAATAATTTCATAATGCTATTATTTTGGGGTTGTTAAAACCAAAATAATCAGAAGTGTAATAAAAAATATAATGACACAGGTCCAACTGAAAATGTTCCAAGGTGTGGACGTCCACATAAGCTTTTAGACCAACTCATAAATGCAATGGCGACATATTAGGACACATGGCATCATCCAAAAATGTAATACCTTCCAAAATTAGGAAGGATCTCAGAATGGGATAGGAGGGCATCTAAGAGGAGTCCATTTATTCTAAATCCTTTTATTTTTACTTTTGGAAAAATATTTTGGGGCCCCAAAAGGATTTTTGCACCCGGGTCCCTCTATAAAGAAGGCCAGCCCTGCGTACAGTAAGTACGTGTGCAATACTGTAAATGAAAGTCATTGCTTGCTGAACATCTCTGTCATAGTAAGATGTTTGACTGTCAGTATCCGTTTTTGGGCAACCAAGTCGCACATTATTTTGCAAATTGCAGTACGTTCCCTCTTAATTTTTTTTTCTGAAATTCTGAAAGCGATTCGGATAGTCGGAGTTCAAAAAATTGGAGTTCTGCTGCACAAATGTTGGAGACCTATACTTTAGCAGAAGCTTGTTAGATGGAAAATGAAAATGTTTGTTATGAATGTCATGAGTTGTCTGGATACAATGCAGGGAAAGTTGACGGGATACAATGCAGTGAATATGCCACATAAGAGAGGCATAATTAAGTAATATTTGGAGGTCGGGCGTTTTCCAATGCAGTACTGGCTAAAACGCCCCAGTGCACGTATGTCAAAACTTTGTTTTATTTCCTAGTAGTAGATAAACTAACATTTCATTTGTAGGCTTTATGAAAGACTAATGTCACCTTATTAAAATTATAAAACAACTTTGCGTTTCACATTTCATTCTTTCTAGTTAGAGCGATTTTTTTTTTCAAAATGTGGGGTGTATTTCACCATTTTACCATACACATAATACAGAACCACAGCATAAGTTCCACTTGACCAGGGGTGCACCAAGAAAAAGATGTTTTGGATCTTCCAAACTTTTTCTCGTGCCACCAGTTTTATGCCTTTGTAAGAAACCATTTGCTTTCCTCGTGTTGTTGATGTTTTAGGACCCTTCAACTACAGTATGCTACGTTTCTAGATTATCTTTATGACAAAGGAAAGTAAAATGTCACAATGATTATGTAATAGGCTAAAGTATGTAATCACATGATTCAACTTATGCAATATCTCTGTGCAGTTCTAATGCAGAGTCTGAACAGACAACACTTGCGACGAGTTATTTGGGAGATTTAGCAATGCGGTTTTTTTTAAACGTATGTCATGGTTAGCAGACGAAAATGGAAACGCGCAGGCGCAAACACCAGCTTGAGATACAGAGCATGTACAATTAGATGTACGATTTGCCTGACCTAAGGAGGACCATACGATTCAACTTAGCATTTGAAATAATGCTTTTCACGCTTCCTTTCACAAATCACTCATAAGTGGGTGTGACATCGTTGTGCAAAACTCATTTTTAAACATTTATCGTACATTGATCATGTGGTGTTCTGACACTGATGTGTGCATACGTTTTACCTAGTACTAAATCTCCGTATTGTATTTTGTATTAGCTGTATGCAACATTTCCAAGCGGCCACCCATGCTAGTAATAGCTGGGGTTGTGGTGCTTATGTGCTACTCTCATGAGAGGCTGGGTTTTTAGCTGAAGTTTAGAGGCTGAATTTTTTTAGGAATGAGAGATATTCTTCTCCACTGCCAATTTGGTCTATCACGGTTGCTTGCAGTGTATTCAACTAGAACTAGAAATTTTCAGGAGAGGAAGATTTAACTGCATAGAAGGCGCCTGGATCGCTCTCACTTGAAAGAATTGGCAGCTTCAGACAGGATCGAATCTCTGACCATGGATCCACGAAATCAAGCCCGCTAAACCGTGCGCCACCAAGACTGATGGTAGTACAACTTAAGAGATATTGTTTCCTTGAATTATAAATGACAGCACTAAAAGAAAATGGCGGCAACCATTTCCGTCAAACTGTTTTCTTCACACAAAAGTAACCGGACTGGAACCCGTGATATTATCATTTTCAGCCCATTTACGCAATAAAAATGCATTTCTTAAATGAGATGGACACATTCCAAGACGCTAACATGCTACATTAAATTCCAGCAACATTTGCAAAAATGATAAGAAATTTAGGAAAAAACACAGTTGCTGTCCGATTCATATTTATATAAAAATTGTCATATGCGCGACGAACGGATGCGTCTCTAAATTACTGTGTAGTAGATTTATAAAAAGACATTATGGGCAGAAAGCAGAAATGGGCCAAATTGAACGCTAAATTAACGCTTCCTAAAGAAATTACCGGATATACAGACTTTAAAGACGCCAAAGAAAACATCCAAAATTATAATTTCAATATTTCATAAAACAACCATAAAACACAATTGTTTTTCAAAATATTTCATCCAAAATTGGTAAAAAGACATGTCGTACAGAATCATGGCCTTGTTCCGCCTTCTCTCAATTCCCTATTTTTTCCATTTTCGTTTCGTTGGTGTTTTAGGGCCCTTCAACCACAATGGACATTACAGCCCCGTCCACTGCGTAGTTCTAATGCAGAGTCTGCACGATTTTTTGGTATTATTGATACCCAGTTTTCCAAGCGGCCACGGTTACGTTGCTTAACAGCTTTGGTCGGCAGCTGGCTGTGCAAAAATAACGCCCATGTGTCCCGTCAGAGGGACAAAGTTGGGTATCCGACCCTGCCATATGTATTTTTTTTCATTCGTAGGTTTTTTAGGGCCCTTCAACTACAAGGTAATTCGAGCCCCGTCCACTGTGTAGTTCTAATGCGGAGTCTGCACAGACACTAAACTAATGGGACGATTTTTGGGTATTAGTGGTACCTAGCTTTTCCAAGCGGCCACCCATGTCAGTAGTACAAGCGCCTGCTCTAGCACTTATGTCGCCCCGGACAAAAAGACAAATTGCAACCCCTTGAAGCAGCGCTCTTTTCTCACACAGCCAAAATGGCGCCCCGGACAAATGTCCGGGTTGCCTCCCTTAGAGCGGGTTACGGTTGTTGATTGTTGGTGTTTTAGGGCCCTTCAACTACAAGGTCATTAGAGCCCCGTCCACTGTGTAGTTCTGATGTAGAAACTGCACAGACAGTACACTAATGCGACGATTTTTGGATACTAGCGGTACCCAGTTTTCCCAAGCGGCCACCCATGTCAGTATTAGCTGGGGTTGCGCTGCTCAACTTCAGTGATCATATGCAGGAAAAGCGTTAGTAGCAGTGACGGATTTAAATATTGAGAGGCCCTAGGCTACTTCAATTTTGAGGCCCTTTTCAAGCCCTTTCGAGGCCGGTTTCTTAAGTTTTGAAGCCCGCTAAATGTTGAGGCTTTAAGCTGCAGCCTACTTAGCCCAGTGGTAAATCCAGCACTGGTTATTAGGTGCTGTTTCCCTTACGAGTGATTTTCACATCCTGTATAGTGAGCACCCACCTTTTCCCCCTTCGTTAAGTACTCTAACAATCCAAGTTGGTGGTGCTGAAGTGGTCCAAACCAAATTGCCAATTACGATTGAGTTACTAAAAATAATTAAGAGCATTTTTTCATGTGTGGTCATGCCTACAGCAGCACGTTTCTACTCCAAATAAAATATCTAAGAAAATATGGCACAATAAACAAAGAAATTGGCACCGGTAAATCCTTTTTACGTGCCTGAAAATCACTTCCAACCTACTACTAAAACCAAATTTTTGATCCCGGTTCACATTGCGCATTAAAACTGCCGAAATTTGAAGGGTATCAATTTCCAACGACAACATTATTATCAAAATAACATTCCTGCACTTACTTTTTGCTGGATCAACACAAGCGTACACAGAAGTCTTAAAATCTCAACAGATATTTCCAAATTTGGCGAACAAACCACAAACACACACCTAAGACAAACCATTAAGACACTAATGACAAGAATGTGTCCTCTCTTTTGACCTCTTGAACATTGCCCCCAATGAAACATTTCGTAACCTATAAGACGGACATACCTGTACTGGGCTACTCATAAAACCTGGAAAACAACTCATCGCAGGGCGGGACTTCTACAATTGTTGCCAACCAAGCCACTAAATATGGGCGTTGTACAGGTCACAAGGGCCTGTAGGTGTGCATCCTCCAAGAAACTTGTGCATCAGAATTCCCATTTGCAGCAGTCCAACTGATGCCAAAGCTACTTTACTGGGTCTTTATCAACATTTGAGAACACCTCCTCCCGAATTGTTAGAACTTGTATCCACAATGTAATGGAACACTTGTTTCTGTTTGTCCTCATTTCCAAAATGGGACCTTGAGAAGGCCTAGTTGTTGTTCAGCTCTAGGCTCATGGTCTATCTCGCTAGGGGCTCCATTTTTTTGATGGGATAGTTGGAAGTCCTTGTTACTGGTCCTGCAATTGAAAGATAGTAACACATCATATTAACCAAATTATAAAAATTTTGAGTCAGCGGATTGTGTCCTGCGTTCGGCAAACCTTCATGGTTAATTCCAGTGCAAAGGGCACATTTCGATGTTGACTCAACTGAGCAGAAGGGGTTGAATGTCAAGTAGAGTGCAGATAGACTAAGGACAGGGGATAGAATGGAGCTTTTTCGCCTGCCCTAAAGCTCGATGGAAACAAGTCAGGACATAATGACATTATTCCGGAATTGGCATGACAGATATTACACAGCGCTCATGGCAAAGTCTTTTATTGTTGAGATACGGTAAAGGACCTATACTACGTGGGGCTAATTTATCCTAATAGGGTCAGTTCAAATAGATACTGATCTGAAGGGGACTGAAGTTGAACGTCTTGATGATGGCAGAAATTGACCTCAGGGTGTTATTTCCAACCGGTAGAGGGAGCAAAATTTCCAGGCGTAGGAGCTCACACCCTGGCGTCAGTGGAGTATCCCAACGATAAATAAATATTGGGGTTGCAACTTTGGTCGGAAGCGTGGGAGCGGTTAATAGCGTCGGACGCACCAGTTCTCGTCAGATCACTGAAGTTAAGCAACGCAATCCCAGCTAGTACTGACATGGGTCCTTGTGGCTATGGGACCTTGTAGCTGAAGGGCCCTAAAACACCAACCAACAAACATTGGTTGGAAGCCGACTGTGTAAAAATATCGTCCAGCAGATCGGTCAACTAGAGGAACACAGATGGATATCTGACCCTGTCGTAGGCGGGAAAGGGTTAGTATTTGCTAGTTGTTTTTGTTCCCTCTAATCCACTGGGCCTTCTAGGTTCCCCTGGGTCATCTAGTTAGGGTTGGAATGACCCGATGAGGTTGTTTGACCTTCCTTCTATTGAGGTGCGTTCTCAGGACTACCCGGTCTTCATTAAAGACACCAACTTCAACTGAGTGGTGTTACAGGAATTCAGTTGAAATCGGCATCGATTTTGGACATAGTACTCTGAAATGAGTGACCTCTCTACTTCAGTTATCAACATTAACCTGCCAATAACACAAAGCACTAGTTTTTCTGGAATTTATATCATGTTTATGGGAATTATTCTGTATTCGTCTCTTGTTGTGGCTCATTTATGAGGGGCAACTTGAATATTGTCCTCCTAGGTCAAATCATCCATTCACTTCGACCCAAGTCAACAGGAAGTGAACCCCTGAAAAAGATTTTAGTATGTGTATTTAATGGTAAGTGGCGCCACAAATCCTTAATAGGGATTTTGCGATTACTCGTAACATGGGCGTTCCTAGACGAAAGACGAGAAGTAAAATACAGTAGAACTCCAATTTTCCGACCTCCTGTTATCCGAATCGCTTTCAGAATTTCAGAAAAAAAATTATGAGGAAACGTACTGCGATTTTCAAAACAATGCGCGACTTGGCTGCCTGAAAACGGATCCTGACAGTCAAACAGCTTACTTTGATCGAGATGTTCAGCAAGCAATGACTTTCATTTACAGTATGGTACACGTACATACTGTACTAATGTACAGCCCTTTTAAGTACGCTTAATATGTAAAAGTGTTATCTTTTCATTTAATTAATTAAAGGCTCTTTTTATTTAAAAATAAGTTTTTTCTCCCATTTTCTCCCATTTAGACCCTTTTTTCGGAAAAAATCCAATTATCCGAATTTTTGATTATCCGAATGGGGTCTGGTCCCAATTGATTCGGATAATTGGAGTTCTAATGTACCTTCTCGTCCTTCCTTGTCTTCTTTAACAACAACACTGTGACTGGCTAAATATTCACACCCTGTAGCATGAGATTGACAGCTATTTTTAGACTAATCAAAGCACGAATAAAAAAACCAAAAATGCCGAATAATAGTGATGATCCCAACAATTATTAACTGAGTTAGGAATTATGCTAATTGCAATTGTTATCAACTATGTTTTGAAATTATAATTGCCTAAGAATAAATGTTGATCTGTGTTTCCCTAGAGCTTCTGCAGTATAGCAATGTGAGTTTTGTTTTGTGTTCACTAGGTGACACAAAATGAACGAAAAGGAATAATTCAATGCTACAAAAGATAGCCAAGATGAAATACCAGGGGACGACCTGCTTTTCGCTTTGTTCGTCCCAACTAATCGCAAAATCCCTATCGGTATACATATCGACACCTTCCGGGTAAAACATCGTAAGCGCCATTTCATAAATTTTACAGGAAGTGAGAAAAACGTTCTGATTTCCTCATTGATTGTTATCCTTATGATATTTTTAGATATTAAAAAATAAAAAAAACTATTTAACGTAGGGTAAAACTGAATACAGTATTAATAGACATAATGTGGAAAATTTGATTAAATTAAAATGTGAAAATCTCAAAAAATGTTGCTTACGATGTTTTACCGGGAAGTGTCGATATGCATAGTCCCCGAGTGGTCATCTGTAGAAGTGATTTTTGACAGCCTGACAACTGATCGAACAACTTGAAAATTATTATAATGCTAGACATGCAAGTAACTAAAATAATGAGTGCATATTGTGACACATTCTCTATGATTACACTTATACAATATGAATAATTTTCAATACGAAGAAAAAATTGTTTGAATGACGAAAAAAATGCACTTTTATAAATCTCCAATTGAAGATTCCTTTCTTGCATCCTAATAATACAACCAGAAAAAATGTATATTTTATATAGCTGCCACATTTGGTGATGAAGAGAGTGAGAGAGAGAGGAAAAATATAGGACGATATACATATAGAGAAAGAGAAAGGATGGGTATGAAATGAGGGAAAGGGTTGAAGAGGATGTGCTACAGGGAATAGGTAAGGAAAGAAAGATATATTATAAGAGAGAGAATTGTGGATCGAATAATTTTTTTCCTTGGTATGTGAATCGAAATCAAAAAAGTGACATGTTACACATCTTATCTTCATCTCCTCATCCTCCATCTTCTCCTTCCTTTGCATTTCTTGTTTTTTTTTTTTAAAGTTTTCTCAACTTTCATTTTTCATGTTTACAACTGCAAAGCGTATTAGCATTCCCATTATTTGTCATATCTAGTTGAAATATTATGACACATTAAAAACTTGGACACAAATAATTTACATGCACTGACGTCAACACCAGACCAAATAATAATAGTTGTGACGTCAGTAGAGTAGACAAGTTTTCAAAAGTTATAAAACTGATCAGTGCACAATCAAAGAAAGAAAAAAATAATGTTTTTCCACTAGAATGAAATATAAATCGACATGACATTGGTGTTGATGATGATGACAATGCAACATTAAAACTTATTCTTCACATAAATTTAAATAAAAATTTAGCTTTTTACAGAAATGATTAACGATTTTCAAACTTCTGAATTATCACAAACATCACACTAAATAATGTTGCTGTTTACTTCTTGAAAATTTGAACACTAACATATCAAACTAATACTGAGATATTAAAATGAGCAATTGAGAGCAGAATTATATTTGACCAGGTTTTGAAAAAAATATTTTGGAAGAAGGTAGTGAGTGGTTTGTTAAGACCTTCTAAAAAGGTAGAGCATTATGCTTTCTTATTAAAAAAAGGAAGTGGCAAAGAAATTTGGTTGATATCTGAATGCATGGCTGGCAAGAGACGTGGAAAGGATATGAAGACCTAGAGTGGGATGGGGATAAAACTCTGCAGATGCACTATTTAATTTTACTCATTAGTGTGACTTAAATTTTCAGAGGGGGGGTGATCGATCGCCATGCAGTATGACCTTTGAGACTATTGTGGTTTAATCCCTTGCTGCCAAAGGAATTTCATTATTTTAAATGAGTGCTCCTTAATTACATTGACAACCAAGTCGAATTGACGGTTTCAATACCCTTTAGTCAGTTTAGAAAAGCTTATGACTCCAAATTTGTTACTTTAAGGTAGAGGTGTCAAATTATTAGCCTGCAGAAGACAGGAGCCTGTGATTTGCATTTTTTGAAACCAGCGACGATTTTGAAGGATTTCCCTTGTGTGTGTATTTAAGAAACTGAGACAGCTAAAACATCTTGAAGAGTTACCTGGAGGAGTAGCAGACCACTACTGTTTAAAATTTAGGGGTTTTCTCTTGACTAAGACGGGTTTGATACCACTGCTCTAAAATGATTAAGGGCCTTTTTGAATTTGGATGTGAAATGTACTATGTGGATGAAAGAAACGTACGATTTAACATTTGCTTTAGTTGACATCTCATTTGCCTTGTTGAAAATAGTTTTAAAAAGGGTGCAATGCTCTTCTACCCATTCTATGGCCCACTTACATTCAGTAATCTAAGCATGTCCATATGAGAATTCTGCACCTTCAGGTTGTAACTGATCTAGATAAATCCCCATTTCTTGGAACCTGACCACTTGTTATGTCTCTGAATTATGAAATGATCTTAACTGCCGAAATTTTAGGAACTGCATACTAAGAGTGACTTCTATCAATGTAAACATTTTAAGACAAAGAGAATGAAAGAATAATTCAGATTCAACATTCTGCATATCGACACCTTCCTGGTAAAACATCGTAAGCGCCATTTCATAAATTTTACAGGAGATGAGAAAAACGTGATTTCCTCATTCATTCTTATGCTTAAAATATTTTTAGATATTAAAAAATAAAATAACTATTTAACGTAGGGTAAAACTGATTGCAGTATTAATAAAGACATAATGTGCAGAATTTGATTATATTAAAAAGTGAAAATCTCAAAAAATGTCGCTTACGATGTTTTACCGGGAAGGTGTCGATATAAGCTATTCATGGTGAATTGTGTGAAAGCGTTTGATGCAGTTTTAAATCTGCCAACACATTTCAATGTTATATGATGATCAAGGGGTTTCTTTGAATGTTTCTAAAAAATAGTCTAAATATGATAAAAAGCTGCCACGATTTCCTCACTGAAAGGTGTCAAATGCAATTTGCAAGTGTTATGTTCAAAAATGTGTTTGCAACTTCTAAAGAATGACTTGATCACACATGTACCAAATTTCCAAACCTTGCAGAAAAATTAATATCAATCAAGTTAAAAATCAAATCAGATGTTCAACAAAGACATCTCAGTATAATATTAAAATTTTCCTTGAAAAATTAATATGTTTTTATATTTAAATATGTTTGTCAAACTTTCAAGCACTAAACCAATAGGAGTTTCAAACCGTCCAACTTAAAAAACAAGCTTTCAGACATTAAAAAAAATCAGACGTTTTCACAACGTCAAATATCAAAAACAGTATTTTTAAAGATTTTGTAATGAAGCCATAGATGTTTCAAAACATTGAAGATCTGCAAACTGGCTTAAGAATGTTTGGAACCTTTGGCTCAGTTGGGAAGTGACAAGCAATTAGTTTAGTAGGCCTACCTTCAGTAGAGCACAGACACTGAAACAGACTGTAATACTAACGTGGTTCATCCCTTAACTTCCCGTTAAAATTTGTTCCCACACTACAGAGGCAGGTTGGTTTACACTACAAAACAAAACTTGTTTGAAATTAAACTTAGAAACCCAAACAAATTAGAAAACCTCAATACAACGGCTTATAGCAATACATATTTGACAACATATGCCATTCACTGTTGACAAAGAGTAAATAGTTTGTTGAATATAGTGTACAGCATGTCAACAACATGTTTGCAACATGTTCTAACAAGTCATAGACCATGTATGAAACATAAAAACAGTTTTCCATAAAATGGTAATTTCCAATATCCTCTTTGTAATTTATATAAATTTTAAATGTTTTTAAGAGCAAATCATGTCCAGTAACATGTTTAGAACACAAACATAGTATGTCTAGCAAAATACATTTCATATTAAAAATTGAAAACTAGTGTGACAAGTTTTGTTTTACAGTTAAACCATTTTAACTAGATTGGGGCCAGGTCTGATTGGAGCCCTGACTGAATATTCCCCATCCTCTCTTTGGCACCTAACATGTTACTCGTTTGCTGGTATTTCTCAAATTGCCAAAATTTTCCAGAAATTTACGTTTTTTGAGAGAAAAACTACCGGAAATATTTGAAACGGCTTGATGACGTCCCGTGCCAGTAGCAAAACTTAATAATGCATTAGTATTTATTAAATTTAAAGATGGCATTCACGTCATATCAAAAACTGAACTTTGACAGAAAATCAGGCCTACATTCTGTTTCCAGGGCCTCAACGAGGGAGTGGCGAAGAAGGCGCCCGCCACGGGCGCAACTGGGTGTGGGGCACTAAATTTTTAAGCTTTTGTCATTATAGAGTTATGGGGAGGCGCAAGTTAGACACGTACCACAGGCGCTTCATACCCCCGTTACGGCATTGTCTGTTCCAGTTCCTTTTTTCGTGAAACTGAAACCTTTGACAGAAACTCTACAACCCAAATTGACGCCATATTCAATGGGACACATTTTTTAAAAAATAGTTGCTATCCTGCATATTAGTCCAGTAATTTTGCAAAATTTTGATAAGATTAACTGAAAATTCATAAAAATTTTAAAGTAATCGATGGTCACTCTTGCGCCATTTGAACAAATTTGCTACTTCACATACTGTTGTCAGAAGTTAATAAAAATAAACCGCGCAGTTGTATTAAGCAGATTTGCAGAATTAGGAGTGGGTTTTCTACTAAAAGAAACCGGAAATGAATTTTATAAGAAAAAAGTGAAATTGATCAGACACCATGAACGACATAAACGAAAAACAAAGTAACTCCCTTCTAAATTGCGGATCAACTGTAATTTGAAGGGATAGCAGAAGAGATATTCAAAAAGACATTCAAATACACTGAAGAGAAAAAAATTAAATGCCACGACCCAGAATTTTTTTTGGTGACAATTCTATTCTACAGAAATTGTTATTTAGTTTAGTAAACATACCGCAGAAATATACAATGGAAGACATGCGTTGTCTCGAAGTTTTCTATAGATTTTACGTGTACGATCAAAAATATATAGTATATATATGTGTATATATATCGTGAATGTGTGCATGTGTCTATGTTTAGGATGGAAATTCTGTAAATTTCTGCAAATTTGTGCACGTGATAGAATTACGATAGAAAAGAAGACAGTAACCAAACCGTCCAAAAGAAAAACTGCAAAAATCTTCACAGTAGCTTTGTTTTCTTCCACGAGATGAGTAGTAAGTTGCTCTCTATCAGAAATTTCTTCTAGATGAAAAATTCTGCATGAATTCTGCGAAAAAAAAACCACATTTACGAAAAACAAATTAACAAGAAATTTTTGGATAACTTTCTGCTCTTTTTTTTCTGTACGTAGACTGGGATAGAGAGAGGGAGAGGGCGCAGAGTGCAAGCTGGAACATTCACATACACAAACACACACACATACAGATATTTGTTTTCTATTTGAATAGAATTTTGCGAAATGCTTTACGAAAATCTTTGTTAAAAATAGTATAGATGACAGGATTCAACGCCGAATTACAGTATCCTAACCAGAAAGCGAAATCGAAACCAAGTTCATTGATGTGACATGTCGAACAGAAACCTCTGATAACGTAGAGAGTAAAGAATGGTAACCAACACAGAATAAAAGAAGCCATGATAAGCCCTAAGATCAGAGTAGCCCGTCTTTCTTTTTTGCGCGCTAAACGTCGCTTTTCTCGTTCCGGATCTCGAGGTTTGGGCACCCTTCCTAAATCAATTTCGTCCCTTCTCATTTTACTAGATTTTTTAGGTGGATGACAGAGACTTTGAAAACGTCGAAAACCGGTCGAATTTTTACCATCTCGATTCGGTTGATCACTATCCGATGAATGGTCCAATTCACTAAGACATTCCATCTCGTCAGCCAACAGAATTTGAGCCTGAGCTTGAGCCAGGGCATGAGCCTGACTCACTAGTCGACTGGGAGAGGAGGAAGATTTCATAAAAATCGTCCTGGAATTGCCATTGGATTTCATACTTCCCAAATTAAAGAACAGCCCCTGTCCACGATTACGTCCACTTACACCTCTTTGAAGATGATGAGAATGTTGCTGCTGCTGTTGTTGTCCTGCTGCCAGAGTAGCGGCAGCGCAGGGATGAGAATGGGCAATTTGGGGTGGAGGAGAAGAGGCAGAGGACCTAGAAAGAATTTGTATGGCTTTTTCCTCTTCCCCTAATAAAGGCTCGATCATTTCACAAGTTGTTTGATCAGCTATTGAATTGCGATCTTTCGCTTGACCATTACTGACTTCCGTTGAATGGATGGTCACCTTGTCCGATTTGCTTGACAGTGTTGGGATGGTGGACACAACGGCAATTTGTCCTGGAGGACATAAATACTGTGGTCTACTATCCGAAGGGGAATCCAAACTATGGAGTTGCCGTAGTGCATTCGGAGTATTTGGGATATTCTTATTTTTATCTGGAGGGCTGGCATTGCTAAAACTGGTAGTGGTGGTCGATTTGTCCTTGGTAGGGTCCAGCGGTGGACGATGTTTCTTGACCACTCGTCGGGCTCGTGATCTGGCAGCGAAATAAATGCGAACGTAAACAAATACCATGATGATACTTGGGATGTAAAATGAACCGGATGCTGAATAGATCACGTACCCTAAGTCGTCACTCACCTAAAAATAGAAATAAAAACAGATTTTAGACTTTAGCGGTAAGTTATTTGACATCTTCATTCTCTCTCTCAAGATATCGGTAAGTTGATTCAACTTTAATACTAAAAGTTACCAGATAGCTTTGCCGTCATCAAACCAGCACACTTTCCTGTCATTGACAGGGTCGAGTACTAATTTTATCCAGTTGGAGGCAGGAGGCACAAAGGGAGCGGCGAATTGCGTTGGACACACCAGTTCTCGTCTGATCACTGAAGTTAAGCAGCGCAACCCCAGCTAGTACTGACATGGGTGGCCGCTTGGGAAAACTGGGTACTGCTAATACCCAAAAATCGTCACATTAGTGTAGTGTCTGTGCAGTCTCTGCATAAGAACTATGCTGTGGACGGGGCTCTAATGACCTTGTAGTTGAAGGGCCCTAAAACACCAACAAACAAACAAACAATGGAGCCACAAACACACCATCAGGGATTCCAGATTCGATACTGGATCGAGGTGGGTTGGCTTCTTTCGGGCGATTGAAAGGCCCAGACACAGGCGGTTCATGGGGCAGGCAAACCCAGGCGGCAAATTTCAAAGGGGCGGCTAATTTCAGGGGTAGTTCCTTGCCTTAAAGTGCTCATAGTCCTGGGGTTCCAAAACTTCTCTGATTCCTGGGCCCTTTTCTGAAAGTTGGCTTTCTCGAGGCGCCCTGTTGCAATGGGACAAATGCCAAGGGCGTAAGAAACGTTCAGACAGTTTAGAACTGCATTAATTTTAACGGGGGGGGGGGCGCGATGAACCTACTTGCCCAGGGCGCCTGAAATTCACCAGCCGGGCCTCGGCCCAGAGTGCGCCTTTAGTCGGATGGGAAGTAAAGCAGGTGCCCTACCGTGAGGTGTACGATGTCATTTGCACGTAAAATAACCCTCTCTACTACGCAACGGGTAGATGAGGCAAAATTCCCAGGTGTAGCAGCTCGGTGGAGGTCCCCAGAGAAAGGCAGGCTGGCTATAAGCATTGGAGTTGCAGCTTTCGTCGGTAACCGGCCTATTTGTCCATCCAAAGAGACAAAGATGTGTACCCAACCCCGCCCTAGACGGGGAAAAGGTTGGATAGGGGTTCCTAAACTTTGGTGATGGCGGCGCCTATTCTGGATGTTGTTTTCTGATGGTGCCATTTTGACAATTTTTTCCGGACTTATTCAACGCCCCCCCCCAGTACCCAAAAATCACCTACCAATCCTTTGTCGCCGTTTATGGCAGGGTCGGGTACCCATCTTTGTCCTTCTGGATGGACACACGGGTGATCTATGGGCCGGCTGCAATCGCGATGCTTATTAATCGTCGACCTACTTTTCGTTGGTGCACAGCTTTGGCCGGCAACCGGCTGCAGAAAAAAAACTACGACCAATATATCGCCCTGTGTCCATTCAGAGGGACAAGATGGGTACTCGACCCTGCCAAAGGCGGAAAAGGGTTAGGGAAAAGGCTCCTATACCTGGGGATTTTCGTCTCATCTACCCGTTGCATAGTAGAGAGGGTTCTTATAAATGGAAATGACATCGTACACCACCCAGGGCAACGGCTTCCGTACTCACATGTGGAATATTTCGGGGCGTCTCTGTATTTTTGTTTTGTTTTATGGGATTTTAGGGCCTTTCAACTGCAAAGGTCATTAGAGCCCCGTTCACTGCGTAGTCTAATGCAGAGACTGCACAGACACTACACTAATGTGACGATTTTGGGGTATTGGCAGTACTCAGTTTTGCCAAGTGGCCACCCATGTCTGTTCTAACTGGGTTCACGTTGCTTAACTTCTCTGATCAGACGAGAACTGGTGTGTCCAACGCAATAAACCGCTCCCCCGGCGCCCCTGTAAGGGAGGTGGGGCTACATAGGGTGCCGCGGCACACACTTTGAGAACCCCTGGATTGCCAGTTGCTTAGCTTACTACAGTGAAACCTCTCTAATTGGTACAACCGGGGGACCCAGCCAAAGTGTACCCATCAGAGGGGTGTACCTATAAGAGGGGTAGTAATAGACAGTTAGTGGTGAATGTCGACGATGACGATACGAACGGGAGCGGCGAATTGCGTTGGACACACCAGTTCTCGTCTGATCACTGAAGTTAAGCAGCGCAACCCCAGCTAGTACTGACATGGGTGGCCGCTTGGGAAACCTGGGTACCGCTAGTATCCAAAAATCGTCGCATTAGTGTAGTGTCTGTGCAGTTTCTGCATCAGAACTACACAGTGGACGGGGCTCTAATGACCTTGTAGTTGAAGGGCCCTAAAACACCAACAAACAACAGCAATAACAACGATACGATCGATACGAGGTCAAATGAGGCAAATGCGCAAGCTCAATTGCTGGTCTGCTTTTCATGAGCATGCACAGTTGCCTCATTTGACCTCGTATCGTTCGTATCGTCATCGTCGACGTTCACCACTAACTCTCTATTAGCCTATGGACGAAAAATCGGTGCCTGAAGAATTTGTACCTAAATGAGGGGTGTACCCTTTAGAGGGGTGTACCCTTTAGAGGGGTGTACCCATAGAGGGGTTTTACTGTACTAAAAGTAAAACGAAAAAGAAATGAAAAATATAAACTTAATTGTCTGAGATCCATTGTATTTCCGGAATGCAAAAGTGGCTGTCCGTCTTCCAAAAGTTCATGTTCGTAATATTTGAGTTATTTTGGAAAGAATGCGAATGCGCACACATGTTAATTAGTGAAACATTTAAGTAAATTGATGTTTTTGTAAGATTTCCTCCACGAATATGACGAAGGCATCATGTTTCCTTCATTATTTGATTAATGGCGACCTCAAGAAAGGTTACATTTTTTGAATACGTCTTGATAAGATTCCTTATTCAAAAACACACTTTCGGAAATAATGAGCATTTTAATTAAAGTAATGCATTAAATGTCATGCGCATAATGAAAACTAAATGAGCATAATAGTAGGATCGAGGTCTTAGAAGTTACCAAATTCGTGAAAACGACTCGAGAAACAACAAAAAACGAAGAGAAATACGAAATGCGGGAAGGAAGCGACGGATGACGAACGTCGATAGCATGACGTTACAATGACATCATTAGAAAATACCGACGTCATAGTAAGGCCTTTACCTCTAGGCATTTGCATCAAACTGCTAGTGCTAAGCTGAGTTGACACTCTGGTGCCAAAAAGCGGGATCCGGAACGTTCGCCCCCGACATTTCGCCCCTGGGTACTTTTCGCCCCAGAACATTTCGCCCCTCGGATGTTTCGCCCCTGGGAGGGCAAATGGCCGTTTTTTTTTGTTATTTTTTGTTATTGCGTTTTAGGTAAGGTAAAAATGAAGGGCTAGTGCCAACTGACCGTTGAGTCAATGCCAGCCCTTGATTTTTACCTTATTTTGGCCGGGTTTTTTTTTGTTATTCTGTTTTTACCTAGAAAAACAGCATCGTTCGTTCGGACCTTTTTCTGGCGAGCGGCGAGTTGCGTTGGACACACCAGTTCTCGTCTGATCACTGCAGTTAAGCAACGCAAGCCCAGTTAGTACTGACATGGGTGGTCGCTCAGGAAAGCTGGGTACTGCTAATACCCAATAATCGTCGCATTAGTGTAGTGTCTGTGCAGTATATGCATTAGAACTATGCGGTGGACGGGTCTCTAATGACCTTGTAGTTCACGGGACCTTAAACTCCAACAAACAACAAACAACAATCGGACCTTTTTCTGAGAGTTTCAAGGAATACGTAAGGTGAAAATTCAGCAATTTCGGCAAGAATGCTTTGCAATGTGGAGGACATAAACGGGGAGCGGCGAGTTGCGTTGGACACACCAGTTCTCGTCTGAGCACTGAAGATAGTACTGACATGGGTGGTCGCTCGGAAAAGCTGGGTACTGCTAATCCCCAATAATCGTCGCATTTGTGTAGTGTCTGTGCAGTATATGCATTAGAACTATGCAGTGGACGGGTCTCTAATGACCTTGTAGTCGACGGGACCTTAAACTCCAACAAACAAGGACATTAACGATAGAAATTTAATAGACTTTCTGAAAGGCATGGCCTAAATATCTGGAAATTCACTTTGCCATCTAATAAAAAAAAATGATATTAATTTTAAAAAACCACTATTGCCCTACAAATCGATGTGCTTTTGGCTATATCTTTGCCGACTCCGTTTTTAAAATTCGGACATAAGGTAGCGACACGCGCATGTGCCATATTTTACGTTGGTAGTTTTAAGCATCGATGCTGCCGCTATTTTTTTAAGTACAATTTAGCAGACGAACATCACTTAAAAGACTTTGACGTCGTAAATTTTACTTTTTAATGCCTGGTTCCGTATACCCACGCGCTAATGCTATTACCGTTGTAACAGACGACACACCACAAAAAATGGTGACGTCACACTGCTACTTGGGGCGCCACAGAGCAGCTATGCGTGACGGTAGTTGAGTTGACAGGTGGTCAACTCACATAGCGTCCCGCAAGTCACGCTGCGTTTTGGCTGGCGGTTGAGCTGTCTGCTTGAAAAATGGCTGAGGATTTACTGAGATATGACAGCGGTGTGTGGTGACTCCAAATAAAGCGCTGCACTTAAGGAATTGCGCTGGCGGTCCGTCATAACGCACTAGCACAAACGTCATCAAGATGTCATCAGTGGCGACGTGATTAGCGTTGAAGTGTGGTGATACGGAACTAGGCATAAGTTTGCGTTTATGTCGTTTACCGGCCATTTACCTTCCCAGGGGCAAAACATCCGAGGGGCGAAATGTGTGGGGGCGAAAAGTATCCAGGGGCGAAACTTCCATAAACCCCAAAAAGCACCTATGCAGGGATTCCCATTTCGGGCAGCTAGAAAGAACAATGAAAGGCAAATGCCAGGACCGGCTCAAATGGGGGCGCAACCCAGACGTTTGTCCAGGGTGCCACTTTGGCTGTAAGTGCGAGAACAGAGCTCTGCTTCAAGGGGCGGGATAAGTGCTAGAGCAGGCGCTGCAAATGCAAGTGGCTGAGATGTGAATGTTGCGCTACAAGAGTGGGGGGGGGTGTCACGTGCCAATGGAATCCTAAACGATTACGTTAAAGGTAGCTTAGGGGTGGGAGACATTTCGCAAAAGATGAGAGAGAATCGGTTGAAGAGGTATGGGCATGTGATGAGGAGGAGTAAGTGCCCGCTCTAAGGGGGCAACCTGGGCATTTGTCCGTGGCGCCATTTTGCCTGTACGTGTGAGAACAGAGCACTGCTTCAGGGGGCCACAATTTGCCCTTTTGTCCGGGGCGGCAATTTGTCTTTTTGTCGGGGTCGGCAATTTGTCTATTTTTCCGGGGCGGCATAAGTGCTAGAGCAGGCGCTGTGGGTAATTGGGGGTACCAGGAGTAGAGAAAGACCAAAACGGACGTGGGAGCAGGTGGTACAAAGGGACATGGAAACATGCGGGGTGGAGGGGGACTTGGTGGGAGATAGGCGGGAGTGGAGGATTAGAACCCCCAGGCCCGACCCTGCCCAAAGCGGGATAAGGGTGTGATGACGAAGATGCAGGGGTTCCCGTTTCGTTGTTGTTTTAGGTCCCTTCAATTACAACGGTCATTAGAGCCCCCGTCCACTGCGTAGGTCTAATGCACTGTCTGCCAGATACACGGCTGCTACGACAATTTTTGGATATTAGCAGAACTCAGTTTTCCCAAGCGGCCACCCATGTCAGTGCTAGCTGCGGTTGCGTTGCTTAACTTCAGTGATCAGACGAGAACTGGTGTGCCCAAAGCAATACAGCCGCTTCCAGCAGTCCCCCAAGTGTGTGCCACAATAGGGACGCCGAGAGATATTCCAAATACGACTACGGGGCAACAGTTCCACCTAGAAGGCGCAGGAGGTAGTATGCTCGATTATTGTGTCAGTGGCTCGAGGTTCAATCCTGGATCGAGGTGGGGTGGCTTCTAATTTTGCAAGAGAAAGGCCCCGTGTGTGTCTTTGATCGCAGGGGAAACAAAGCCGTGGCCTACGTAGTACGTGTACTACGCAACGGGTAGGTGGGGCAAACATTCCCAGGTCTGATATAATAGGAGATTTCCTTCCCCTGGCGGCTGTGGAGTGTGTCCCAATGAACAGTCCATCCCGAAGGACTAAGATGGGTACCAAACCGGCCATAGACGGGAAAAGGGTTAGTAGGAGGTTGATTGTTTAGTACGGAAGCTGGATAAAGGTCAACAGCGCACTGTGAGCAAGTCAAGATTCAGAAATGACGCCGCCATAGACCTTTTACCGCCTATGGCAGGGTTGGGTAATCATATTTGTCCCTCTGAGACACATGGGCGATCTGTTAGATAAACTGGCTGCAGACCTAATGCTGCAAACCTATGCTTATTGGTCGTCTACTCTGTTTGTTGCGGTACTCCACCGGCGCCAGAGTTCACCTTATACAACTGCGAATTTTGCCGGTCTACAGTAGAGTGGGTTCTTTTCCGTGCAGTGGTGGGGCTCCCTACCGACGGAATGGGCACTTGGGGTATAAATCTCTTTCTCGGCCGATAGAAGCCACCCACCGCGATCCCATACCAAACCTGAAAGTTAAGGTTGGATGTGAACTCAGGCTGCTTGCAGAACAGAACAAGTGCATCCGGCTTCTCTCCTTGGCTGAGGTGTTGAGGAGTGGTTAACCCCTGCACTGCAGAAGGTCAAAGGTCAGCATGCTGTTGCTAACTAGATATTTAAAATTCGTAAACGGTTGCTAGTGACAGGGGTGGGTTAGGTACTCATTTGTGCCGTTGGTGCTGGGAAGATCAGTAAAATTTCCAGATGCAGAAGTTCGCCCCTTACAGGGTCCGCTCTAAGGGAGGCAACCCGGGCATTTGTCCCGGACGCCAAAATTTAAGGGTGCCATTTTGACTGTGAGAGAACAGAGCACGCGAACGGTGCGCTGCTTGGGCCTCGCTGCTTCAAGGGGCGGCGAATTGTCCTTTTGCCCGGGGCGGCAAAAGGGCAAGAGCAAGCGCTGTCCCTGGCGTCGGTCACTGACACTATCGCCACTATAGGTCATCATTATAGAGGAAGGGGTTGGCAGCCGACTGCGTATACGTACTGTCCAAGAGACAGCCCATGCATTCCAGACGCAATGTGTCCAATGGCAACCCTACTGCCAAACTTGACCAGACTCTGATACAATAACGACCCAATAACTTGAGATAAGGCCATTTGGCCAACGGTAGCGTGGCCGAGTGGTCTAAGGCGCTGGTTTAAGGCACCAGTCTCTTCGGAGGCGTGGGTTCGAATCCCACCGCTGCCACTT
>JAAFCE010005724.1:7037013-7118868 GCA_013389805.1 Trigoniulus corallinus
CAGTCTCTTCGGAGGCGTGGGTTCGAATCCCACCGCTGCCACTTCGTTTCATTTTTGAAATTTTTACTCCTGGCGACACAAAAAGGCTGCTGATTCGGGTTTAGCGCTGCCAGTTCGTTCCATTCTATGTCGTTGAGTTGCTTATGGAGGCGGAGGGCAGGACAAAACAGTTTGATGAACCGGGAAGAGGTTCTAGCTACCCTCGCGAGTAACGGCCAAAAAAATGGCAGCGGTGGGATTCGAACCCACGCCCCCGAAGAGACTGGTGCCTAAAACCAGCGCCTTAGACCACTCGGCCACGCTACCTCACAGTTCCGACTTACGATGCATCTCTTAGTAGGCATGATGAGGTACATGGGACCGGCAATGGGTATCGAAAGAGCAAAGAATAGCATTCGGCAACGTTACTACAACATTTCAACAAAACACGTCAAGAAATAACGAGATTCGAACCCGCAACATCATCTTAAATCCCCAGTTTTACATCTCTGTACCAGAATACTCACATTGCTTTAGATAGATATCAGACAACAAGCAAGGAGATGGTAGCGTGGCCGAGTGGTCTAAGGCGCTGGTTTTAGGCACCAGTCTCTTCGGAGGCGTGGGTTCGAATCCCACCGCTGCCAATAATCTTGTAGTTTTAATTGATATTCTGTTTTTTTCTGCTACTCGCAAAGGCACTACTAGTGATAGGCGGGTGACAATTATTTAGTCCCGGTCCCTTCAGAGACGGGGTTTCGAATCCCACCCCTGCTGCAGTATGAAGAGCTATAATAAAAAATTCGGACGCTTTCAGGGGTCTAGCCGGCTCCGAGATGAAATTGTAAAACGGCGCTGATGGGCCAAATGCATACCAGAAGCATATAACGCTTAGTTCTGCCTAATAGCAAACTACCAGGACGGACAGGAATCGCGGGTGTGGTTGTCGTTTTAGGGCCCTTCAAATACAAGGTCATTAGAGCCCCATCCACTGTGTAGTTCTAATGCAGAGACTGTACAGACACTACACTAATGAGACGTTTTTTGGATACTTGCTGTACCCAGTTTTCCAAAGCGACCACCCATGTCAGTACTAGCTGAGGTTGCCTTGCTTAACTTATCAGACGAGAACTGGTGTGTCCAACGCAATTTGCCGCTCCGACAGAAACCGAACTTCAGGCTATCATTCAACGTCGCACCTGAACCCCAGAAAAGTGGGATGACAAACAGAAGACTTCACACTGCGCTTCAACCACCTGTGTCACCAGGTGTTGTTTAGAAAATCAACAGTAGCTAACAGTTTGAACAACTGTTGCACTCTCTTGTGGTGGAACCGGAAGTCAGTACCAAGTACATTTCGGATAATGTGCACGATGCCATCTAGAAGGAACAAAATACACCAACTGTAGGTCGACCATATCCCAAAACTCCTATGTGGTAGCGTGGCCGAGTGGACTAAGGCGCTGGTTTTAGGCACCAGTCTCTTCGGAGGCGTGGGTTCGAATCCCACCGCTGCCAGCTCTTTTTGTTTCCCTAATTAACGTTTTCCTGGCACGAGGATCTTCACGCGACCACGATTATGAAGTTGAACAATGATAGCTTATAAAAAGGCACTTCCAGACTTAAGGCCGTGGATCGAGAAGAAGTGAGATAGACTGAATATTACTAGGCCATCAGACCCTGAGCAGGCACCGGTACTTCAGCGCCTATGTGTTTATGTAGCAAAGCGAACTCCACGGAGTACCTGTCCCGCCCCGTGGGTGGACGATGACGACCTCACACACGTGAAAAGAAGAATGATTTGAATAGGGAAGCCTAGCCGGAAGCAATGTGTTAAACGGTTTCGGGCTAGTGTCTATAAATTAATGTCCCGGACAAACTATTTGAAGGGCCTTCAGTACTGCCCTAGTGATTAGGTTGTAGGTCCTGCTGAAGGAGATCGCCGGCAGGCCAGCATTTTTACCTGCGTTTTAAATGTGCAGTCACCTTCAGCCCACCTATCTCCAACTGGATGGAAGGACCATTTCGAGGTTCCTTCCTTCGGTTTCTAAAGTAGTCCATCCGCCAGCACCAGGACAGAAGTTGCAACCATAGACATAAAGGTCAGGAACGCCAACACTTGACCATAGATGCCAGCATTTGCCGATTTTCAATTATAGATTGGAGCCACTGCACCACGGTTTCTCCTTATTCAGCGGAAGGTGGACGTAGGGCTTCTTTCCCGCCGGTCAAGCAAATTTACCGACTCCAGAGGCGAGCTCCTAGAGCTTGGAATTTTGCGGTTGTTAACATATTGTAACCCCGTGTAACAGCAGTTCCATTAGCCTGTTTCGAGGACTCAGTGACTCAATAATTCCATGGGTGCTGGATCGAGAAGGAAGTCCAAAGTGCGCCTTCCTTCTAATAAGAAGAAAAACCGTGACCCCCGTGTGGTGAGTACCATGTTACCACAGTTCGAACAGTGTCCTTCTTGCATACAGCTGGGGCTCCCAAATTTTTAGATTGGTGGCGCTTTTCCTAATGTTGACGTGTCCAAGGCGCCCTATTGACCTTTTTTTAGCAAATTGTTTAAATTGCACAACAGCGACGGGCCCTTGTTCACCGGCACACAGTGAGGCAGGAAAGCCTCAAAACTGGCATCAATTCCAGTATTATTCAACGAATGTTCTAGGTTGCACATTTCTTTTAACGGCATTTGATAGACTTAAGAAAGCTACTTCTAACACAATTCCCGCCTATGGCAGGGGCCTAGAATGGACCTTCTGAATGGACACAAGAGTGATATATTGGACAGTGATTTTGCAGCGGGTGCACGAGCAAAACTGCAACTCCGCTGCTTATTTATCGTAGGTCTACTGTTCGTCGGGGCACTCCTCTGATTCCAGAGGGCGAGCTCCTACACCCAGAAATTTGAGTCTGCAGTCTGCAGAGTCTGCCTTGGTCGCCCCCTTCCCAAGGTGCTTCCAGGAGCGGCGAATTGCGTTGGACACACCAGTTCTCGTCTGATCACTGAAGTTAAGCACCGCAACCCCAGCTAGTACTGACATGGGTGGCCGCTTGGGAAAACTGGGTACTGCTAATAACCCACAAATCGTCACATTAGTGTAGTGTCTGAGCAATTTCTGCATCAGAAGTACGCTGCGGACGAAGCTCTAATGACCTTTGTAGTTGAAGGGCCCTAAAACAACAACAGCAACAACCTGTGTAGTGCTAATACCCAATAATCGTCGTATCAGCTTATGTCTGTGCAGTGGGCGGGAACCTAATGACCGTTGTAGTTGAAGGGTCCTAAAACACCAACAAACAAACAGGATGTACTCAGTCCTAGTTTTGCATGTTTTCTTACAGTATTACTCCTACTCCTAACCCTTTTCCCGTCTATGGCAGGGTCGGATACCCATCTTGTCCCTCTGAATGGACACAAGGACGATATATTGGTCATAGTTTTTCTGCAGCCGGTTGCCGGCCAAAGCTGCAACCCCGACGCTTATTTATCGTCGGTCTAGCGTTCGGTGGGGAATTCTACCGACGGCAAGGGGCGAGCTCCGACACCTGGAAATTTTGCCTCATCTACCCGTTGCATAGTAGAGACGGGTCTTTTACATGCAGGTGACATCGTAGACCATCACGGGACCACGGTTTTACTTGTCATCAGTGGCGTCACCCGGTGCTAGGGTTGGCGTCACCCGGTCACTAGGGATGACACCATGATGTCACCCTCCTCTCCCGTAAAAAGCCGCTTCTTCTACTGTGGTGGTCACCCCATTTTTCATTGTGCGAGTGGTGTCATCCGGTGCGGCCTGCACTCCCCGCACCCCCAAGTGACGCCACTGCTTGTCATCCGAAAGAAGGTACACTAGCGGCCTCTCTCTCGCCCGAAAGAAGCCAACTCACCTCGGTCCAGTATCGAACCTAGAACTACTGACGCAGATGGCAAGCGTGCTAAGCACTACGCAGCCGCGGCGGGCTTCTAAGGCAAGGCGCAAAATGAGGCCGCAGGGTGACGCAGCGTAACGCAGCCCTGCGAAATTCTGCTAGCAGGCAATCACCACACATTGAATCGCAGTTTTTCAACATACTGGTTTGCAATTTGCGTCAACTAAAATGGCTTTCAACGTAACAGTGATTGCCTGCTAGCAGAATTTCGCAGGGCTGCGTCACACTGCGGCCTCATTTTGCGCCTTGCCTTACAGTATTACAAGTTTGGCAAATTTTTTACTGCACCATTTGAACAGTTTAGACTGTTTTGAATAATGGGGTCTATTTGCATGACAGCATATTTTTAATTAGACTCATTTTCCCAAAGGTCATATTTTCAAAATTGTCGTAAAGGGTTGGTATTTGAGACACATCAAAAATGTACCAAATTCCCTTTGCCAAATACATCTTTGGATTCGTTTCTTCTTGGAATTTTTTATTATTTATAAGCAGGTGCAAAAACTACTTAAAATGTTCACTACTACACTCAATCCTAGTGTAAGACTGCCACATATTTCCATTTGGAAAACACACTAATAAATTGCATTAAATATTTACGGTAGACATTTGCATTTGAATTTCGCGACAATTTCAATAATGTCCCTTAGGACAGCCATTCAGGACAATGAAATAATTAAAACATTAAAAGAAAAAAAAATTAGAGAATCACGTGGCGCAGTCCTTACATCCCTGATTCGGGCATTCCTAGCAAAATAAAAGGCAACTACTAAACCTTATCCAGCCTATGAAGGGTCGGATACTCCTAAATCCATTGGACACACGAAAGCGGCGAATTGCGTTGGACACACCAGTTCTCATCTGATCACTGACGTTAAGCAGCCAACCCCAGCCTGTACTGACATGGATGGCCTCTTGGGAAAGCTGGGTACTGCTGGAGCGGCAAATTGCGTTGGACACACCAGTTCTCGTCTGATCACTGAAGTTAAGCAACGCAACCCTAGCTAGTACTGATATGGGTGGCTGCTTGGGAAAACTGGGTACCGCTAGTATCCGAAAATCGTCACATGAGTGTGGTGTCTGTGCAGCCTCTGCATCAGAACTATACAGTGGACGGGGCTCTAATGACCTTGTAGTTGAAGGGCCCTAAAACAACAACAACAACAACAACCTGGGTACTGCTAATACCCAAAAATCGTTACATTAGTGTAATGTCTGTGCAGTCTCTGCATAAGTGCTATGCAGATTTCCGCCCTAAAACACCAACAAACAAGTAAAACAACAATGGACACACCAGTTCTCGACATGGGTGACCGTTGGGAACACGGTTTTGGGCTGTTTGTTGGTGTTTAAGGTCCCGCCAACTACAAGGTCATTAGAGACCCGTCCACTGCATTGTTCCAATGCATATACTGCACACACACTAAACTAATGCGACGATTATTGGGTATTAACAGCACCCAGCTTTCCCGAGCGACCACCCATGTCAGTACTAACTGGGCTTGCATTGCTTAACTTCAGTGATCAGACGAGAACTGGTGTGTCCAACGCAACTCGCCGCTCTCATACGGTTTTGGGAACCCAGAACCATTGTAACACCGTAGTGTCTGTGCAGACTCTGCATTAAACTATGCAGTGGACGGGGCTTTAATGACCTTTGCGGTACCAACGTGACAAATAGGTGCTCGACCCTGATATAAGTGGAAAAAGGGTTAAATGATGTTTTCTACTCACTGTGCATGAGGCGATTTTGCTCGATAGAAGTCATCACACATGCACACTGGCCAGAATCGAACCTGCAACGCCAGCACTTTAACACACAAGCTTTGATCTACAACAACAGGCGATTAAAGGAAATGGAGAAACGATTGGTTCAAGTGCAGAATTTCAAAGTGATAAAGTGAGGTTATTTGCAGTGATAAATTCACCTGAAATTCCCAGGAAAGTAGCAAATAAAATATTAGTGTTGCTACTTGCATTGCGAAGAGGGGTGAGGGGGAGTGAAAGGACCCATATAACCGTTAATAGGGTTTTGGTTTCTTTAATGCAGTAGAGTAATCCAAAATTTATGATCAAATTCACAAAAATTAATGACATCTTCTAAGGAAAACTAATGTCACCTGTCTAAGAAACGCACTAAAACGTCGCCAAATTGTGTAGGTGTCTCATGTCACGAGGACCAAAAAAAAAATTCCTTCAGCGCATTACCTCTAATTATCTACGGATGTTGTCCACTATATGGGAATAGGCCCAGTATTAAATGGTGAGTTGCAGCAAGGGGTCACCCTAGTGAAACGAATGAATAGCAGGCTAACAATAGTTACAGTAGTTGGGCGGGGAGTAGTGGTTTACGGTTGCAGGTTCGATTCTGGTTAAGGTTAAAGGCTTGTTTGGACTGTGAAAGACAAGTCCCAAATACGTCTTTTGTCGGACTGGAAGTTACTCCGTGCTGTAGCCACTGCTTGAAAAAGAACCCCTTAACACAGTAAAATATTCTAGTGAATCGGCAAAAACTCCAGGTCTAGGAGCTCGCCACTTTGCGCCTAAAGTGCGGTGTACACTTGGCGTTTTTGGCCCTTTTCACATGTAGCATAAGACTTGTCATCATACATGTGATGACAAAATGATGTAAGGACAGCAAGAACGTTGAAAATGAACGCCGCTACACTTACGCTGAAAACCCTTCCTTGTGTACACGACAAATTATTAGTCAAAGGCATCTAAGGGCATAATTGTTGCAGTTAATTATCATTTACAACAATATATTAGAAAATAAAACAACATTTTTTTTACTTGAAAAATCGCTTTTCTTATTTTAATATGTTATGCCGTAGATCGGTAGATTTACAGTCCAAGTTGCTAGAATGCAAGCCACGCATGCACAACTTTCAGGCTTATATAAACGCTTCAAAATCGCGTGTATTTTTATGCTTGAAAGCTGCTTACACTCCCAAGTAGCACACAGAACGCTCATTTGTGCACCGGCATAGTACGCCAGCTTCAAATTCGTGACGTCAGAGGTTTTCGAGCAATGCTCTTTACAGTAATACCACGTTTACACATTCGCGAATACAGCGAGATAAGGCGAGAATTTTGTCAAAATGTTTGCATTCATACTTTGGATGAAGAATGACTGTTCAAACATTCGTCGAATGTCTCGTCAGATGGTCATTCTCCAATCACCTCGTCTCTAGCGCCCTTTGACTCTTATTGTCTCGCCAGGTGGTCATTCTCAAATTGCCTGAGGTCACTTGCGCCCTTTGCCTCATGTCAAAAAAGTCCTTTCAAAACGAGCGCCATGAATGTAGTGGTCATACATTCGTCGAACATGACCGCCTCGCCTCGTTGTATTTGCGAATGTGTAAATGCAGTATAACCTTTGATATTAGAGAGAGGGAGACAGAAGGAGAGAGAGGGAGAGAGAGGGAGGGAGAGGAAGGGAGAGGGAGGGAGAGAGAAGGAGAGAGAGGAAGAGAGACAGAGAGGAGGTTCGATTTTCTGATAGACGTCAGTGATTTCACGCCTATGGTAGTGTCGGGTACCCCTATTGTACCTCTCAATGGACACAACAGTGACATATTGGACAGTGTTTCTCCGCAGCCGATTGCCGATCAAAGCTGCCACCTATGCTAATCTATCGTTGGTCTACTGCTCGTTGGGGCACCTCACTGAGCTCCTACAACCCGGAATTTTGCCTCATCTACCCATTGCATAGTAGAGAGGGTTCTCTTACGTGCAAATGTCATCCTACAGAAGGTGAACTAGCAACCTCTCTCTCTCGTCCGAAAGAAGCCAACCCACCTCGGTCCAGTATGGAACCTAGAACTACTGACGCAGTTCCCGAGCACTTTACACACTGCGCCACCAAAGGGGGATCAGTGATTTTCTCTATGGTAAAGGAAAGGGTTCTTCCGAAGTGACAGGCTTGATTGTGGATTTGGCAAAGAAGTTCAATTCAGACCACTGAAACAAGTAGGATAGAGAGAGTACCGGAAATTGTAACTTCCGCCGGATGGGAAGTAACATCGTGACCCCGTGTGGTGCGTCCGATGTCACCACTGCATGGAAAAGAACCTTTTCTATCATCATTATTATACCCGTATCCCGCCTGTTGCAGGATCGGGTTTGCGGGTTGTAGCTCTCCACTCCCGTCTACTGCACCTATTCTTTCTGAACAACCACTGACTGGGGGTACCCCAGCCAGACGTCTGGTTGTTGTTTTGTTGTTTGTTGGTGTTTTAGAGCACTTCAACTACAAGGTCATTAGAGCCCCGTCCACAGCATAGTTCTTATGCAGCGACTGCACAGACACTACACTAATGCGACGATTTTTGGGTATTAGCAGTACCCAGTTTTCCCAAGCGGCCACCCATGTCTGTACTAGCTGGGGTTGCGCTGCTTAACTTTAGTGATCAGACGAGAACTGGTGTGTCCAACGCAATAAACCGCTCCCCCAGACGTCTGGAACCCGCGGGAATAATGGCTGGGTTGTCTGTGGGGGGGATGTCGGCCTGCCCCACAAAAGAACCCTTTCTATACGGAATAAAATTTACGTGTAGGTTGGCAATTCCCTAGTGCAAAACGTACCCTTCACGTAGTGGTGGTGAAAAGGAATTATCCCCCCCCCCCAAAAAAAAAAAAAGAGAAAAGATTTCCAACGTTAAGAGCTCGCCTCCCAGGCGTCGGTAAATTACTTTCAGAGCAGTGGAGAGGCCGACGTTAAATAACCCAGAGCAAGGGAAGATTTCACGACTTCTTGGAAGAATTTCAGTCAGCTGTATCACGATAGCAAACAAGAAGAAAGCCAATAATTTCAATGTTAAAGGGTTGGGGGTTTTATCGCTTTGCTTTTTGAAGTTCTGGATTTTATGTCCGCAGAATCTACTTTCGGCGTAATTCTGTAACCATTTCTTATAGATGGTATCTCGTCGTTTTTTATAAGAGCAATTTAAATTTTCTGCCCAAAAGAAGCGTTTATTGTTAATGCTGTATTCATTGGGTTTATGGTTACCCTGGAGAGTCATAAATTGTCTGTTGGTCATGAGTAAGGGCATGGACGTCCATAGAAAGAATTCCAGGATGAGGTGGAAGCATGGAGACAATATCCAAGGGGAGGGCAATGTTTCAGGAATCTGCTCAACTTCTGAATCACAACTTTTATTCAGATATACACAGTGCCGGATTTAGATAGGGGCCCTAGGATATTTCAATATTGAGGGCCTTTTCAAGCCCTTTTGAGGTATTTTTCTTAAGTTTTGAAGCGCACTAAATGTTGAGACCCTAGGCTTCAGCCTACTTGGCCTAGCGCTAAATCCGGCACTGGATATACCCCACCTTCGTTGCGCAGAAGGTTGGTTCCAATTTTCATCCTGAACCGGGGTGTCTTAGAATGGAAGTAACCCCGTGGCTCCATTTGGTGTATATGACGTCAGCACTGCAAGAAAAAGAACCCTCAGGACACGGAGTGAAATATGTGCAAGATTTCCAGATATAGGAGCAAGCGCCCAGTGTAGGAAAAAGTGCTCCAATGTATCCGACGTTGGATAGACAGACTGCTGCATTAACACGTTATCCAACAGGTCGCCCTGGGTTCCATGTTTTAACACCCGATGCCACCATAATTTTTGAAACGATCATGAAGGAGAGTGAAGGAGAGAGAGCGAGAGAAAGAGAGGAGAGAGAAGGAGAGGAGAGAGAGAGAGAAGGAGAGAGGAGGGAGAAAGGAGGGAGAAAGGAGGGAGAGAAAGAAGAGAGAGAGGACAGAGAAAGGAGAGAGAGAGAAGGAGAGAGCGAGAGAAAGAGAGGAGAGAGAAGGAGAGAGAAAGGAGAGAGAGCGAGTAGAACTCCCCATCTTTTCAGGAAACAATATCCAAAGAATCAATGGGCACTTTCTTCGTCTATGCAGGGTCAGATGCCCATTAGGACACATGAGCCGGCTGCCAACCTAATGTTGCAACCCCTATGGTTACTTATGGTCAGTCTATTTTGATTCGTTTCAGCACTTTTTCCCCAACCCCGGTATAATTTCTGGGTGCAGGAGCTAAATAACCTTTAGAAAAGGAAAATTTTCGCCAATTTTCGTCCCAAGGGGCGAGCTGGTACATTTGGAAATTTTACCACACCACACTTATATTTCATTCCACGTAGGTAGTAAGGGTTCCTTATGTGCATATAACACAGCACACACCACACGAGGCCGCGAATTTTCACTGCGTGTCTTACCCTCGCCCCGAAAGGTAGCACAGCAAACTGTTCAGGATTGAACATTGCACCACTGGATGTCGCCTCTGCACCACCTCTAACCCATTTCTCGCCTATGGCAGGGTGAGGAACCCAACTATGTCCCTCTGAATGGACACATCGTACACCACACGGGGCCACCGCTTTACTTCTCACCCGACTGATGGCACACTGGGATCTCACTCTCTCTCCCGAAAGAAACCAAAACTCCTGGATTCCGTAGTCTAGCACGCTACGCCCTTCGTCACCGAGGCGAAGAATCTATAAAAATTAATGTCAGGACCCACGGAATGGATCTTACCCCCGTGGATCTTTATCTTAGTTGGGGTCAGTGCCGGCTTTACGAAGTGGGAGGTCCCGGGCAAATACGAAGTGGGAAGCCCTGAGCAATTACGACTTGGGAGGACTAGTAGTCCACCGTGACGAGGTAAGGGCACAGTGTTTCAAGAGTAGTTCTGTCAGGATCTTATTACAAATTGTATTCTACAGATGCTAAAATTGCCCCAATTCAGTTCGTTCGTGTTTTAGGACCCTTCAACAACAAAGTTATTGAGCCCCCGTCCATTGCGTAGTTCTAACGCAGAGACTACACAGAAATTACACTAATGCGACGATCTTTGGGTATTAGCAGTACCGAGTTTTCCCAAGCGGCCACCCATTTCAGTACTAGCTGGGGTTGCGTTGCTTAACTTCAGTCGTCAGACGAGAACTGGTGTGTCCAACGCAATAAGCCGCTCGCCCCTTGTTGAGTGGGAGGCCCCGGTCGGCTTCCAGTACTGCTAACCCCAAGGCCAACCCTTGTTGGGGTTGAATTATTTCATCGTAACACGCCAACTCTCCCCTCCCAAAAACCTGAGTCGTAACAACTAATGCGACAAGAAATCTGTTTCCAAGATGTCAGCAACATTTTTCTTCGCTCAGACTGCCCTATCACCCAATGCAAAAGGCCTTTTCTTTCCTCAATTGCATATAATTCAAGAAGGACATCACAGTAGCTTTTATGTCCTTGCAATAAAATGAAAAGAGAAGAAAGGGAAAAAAGCGCGTGACAAGTTTTCCATTTAAATGCCCAAACCACCAGTTCCCAAACTCACAAAGTTTGTGCAAATCTCATTTCTCCCGCGCAGTCCATCCAAGGGACCATAAAATCCTGACTCGCTTAAGTGGAGAAGACATTGCAAAAACATATCAAATTTTAAAATATACAGCCACAGGAGTTGGCCGGCCACTACTCTTATCAAATTACTCAAATGGAAGTATCGAATATCCGATAAATCCAAATACAAACAACACAAAATGCTTGTAGCAATCACCATTCTAGCAGCAGGCCAATGGATCCAAGAAGATAAGCCATCTGGATCGCATTTTGGCAGGTCAGAGGTTGGAATATTTTCACGTGTCAGGTTTAGTCGTTAAGCTCTCCTTGATGGGCGGGGGCGGCTGTATTGCGTTGGACACACCAGTTCTTGTCTAATCACTGAAGTTAAGCAACGCAACCCCAGCTAGTACTGAAATAGGTGGCCGCTTGGGAAAACTGGGTACTGCTAATACCCGAAAATCGTCGTATTAGCGTAGTGTCTGCGCAGTTCCTGCATTAGAGCTACGCAGTGGACGGGCCGATAATAACCTTGTAGTTGAAGGGTCCTTAAACGCCAACAAAACAAATCCTTGATGGTGCTGATCATCAGTGAGGCTGAAGTTGCGTGCTGCACTACAGAGTCATTGGTTCCAGCCTGGGGCCTGAGAGCGGCTGCATTGAGTTGGACACACCAGTTCTCGTCTGATCACTGAAGTTAAGCATCGCAACCCCAGCTAGTACTGGCATGGGTGACCGCTTGGGAACACTGGGTGCTGCTAAGACCCCAAAAATCATCGCAACAGTGTAGTGTCTGTCCTGACTCTGCATTCGAACTATGCAGTGGACGGAGCTCTAATGACCTTTGTAGTTGAACTGCCCTAAAGCACCAACAAGCCAAATGCATTCCTGAGGGCGAGGTGTCAAAATAGATTATTAAATTTGTACTCGTTATTTGTTGGAGTTTAAGGTCCCGTCAACTACGAGGTCATTAGAGACCCGTCCACTGTATAGTTCTAATGCATATACTGCACAGACACTACACTAATGCGACGATTATTGGGTATTAGCAGTACCCAGCTTTCCCGAGCGACCACCCATGTCAGTACTAACTGGGCTTGCGTTGTTTAACTTCAGTGATCAGACGAGAACTGGTGTGTCCAACGCAACTCGCCGCTCCCTTATTGTACTCGTTCCTGGAGCGGCTGTGTTTCATTGGACACACCAGTTCTCGTCTGATTACAGACGTTAAGCAACGCAACCCCGGCTAGGACTGGTCAGGGTGAAACTTGTTGTTGATGTTTTAGGGCCCTTCAACTACAAGGTCATTAAAGCCCCGTCCACAGCATAGTTGTTATGCAGAGACTGCACAGACACTGCACTAATGTGACGATTTGGGGGAATTAGCAGTGTCCAGTTTTTCCAAGCGGCCACCCAAGAGGGTTCAACCCGCTCCCTTATTTTACTTGTTCCTAGAGCGGCTGTGTTGCATTGGACACGCCAGTTCTCGTCTGATTACAGACGTTAAGCAACGCAACCCCAGCTAGGACTGGTCAGGGTGCAACTTGTTGTTGATGTTTTAGGGCCCTTCAACTACAAGGTCAGTAAAGCCCCGTCCACAGCATAGTTGTTATGCAGAGACTGCACAGATACTGCACTAATGTGACGATTTGGGGGTATTAGCAGTGTCCAGTTTTTCCAAGCGGCCATCCATCAGGGTGCAACCCCAGCTACGACTGGTCAGGGTGATCGCTTGGGAACACTGGGCTCTAATGACCAGTGTAGTGGAAGGGCCCAAAAACACCAACAAATCAATGTGCAGCTGCACATTGACAAAAAGAAAGTAGGGCCTGAAATTGGCAAGCAACTTTAATAAATAAGTTAATAAAACTACCACCGCGCTCGTTATTCCCAGATTACCAACGTTGTCATCCAGAATTAGTGTTTACAAGGAATAAAATTACAACTGTGAATTGTGCCAACGTCTGTGCAAGTGCCACATTGGATAATTTGACTCCAGACGTCTTCTAATCCTCCCCTGTACATTTCGTTATCCACTTTAATAACAGTATCCGGACACTTGCATATATAATTATCTAAATCAAATTTCCTTTGCCATGTGGGGATTTTTGCTTCAGCTCTTGATGTCTATTATTCAAGACAGTTCAAATAAATTTCTATCACATATGAAGAAACAAAATTACAAACGGCGAAGCAGCAACAGCAAACCAGCCAACTACTTTACACATTATTATTAACAAAAAAAAAATAGAGAGGAACAACCAACCAAAATCACGTGTAACGAATACAAACAACTACTGTATAGATTTCGGGGAAAATAATGAGATGCGCATAACCATTTTAATCAACTTCCAAAGCCACGAATATAATCCTCTAACTGTGACAGTCTTAACGCACTTAATTCACATACAAATGCACAATTATATTCGACACTGACGATCATTTTATATTTTTACACTTTCCCAAAACCTTTGACATCTAACCTCTTACCAATTTAAAGGATTAAAACCCGAGACGTAAGAATTTACTGTTACTTATAGTGCTAGACAGGCTTGACTACAAAGAGATCACAGTACTGCTTTAGTCCAAATAGAATCCACTACCTCTTAGGCTTTGGCCATGGTGGAGCGGAGAGGAGATGAAAGAGAAGCGATATGTAATGATGAAATCAGAGAAATGGGTTTACGGAAGTTTCGTCCCCGAACATTTCGCCCCTGGGAAGGTAAATGACCGGTAAACGACGTAAACGCAAACTTCAAACGTAAAATTTACGTCGTCAAAGTCTTTTAAGTGATGTTCGTCTGCTAAATTGTACTTAAAAAAATAGCGGCAGCGTTGATGCTTAAAACTACCAACGTAAAATTTGGCGCATGCGCGTGTCGCTACCTTATGTCCGAAAACACATCGATTTGTAGGGCACTAGTGGTTTTTTAAATTCATATCATTTTTTTTATTAGAAGGTAAAGTGAATTTCCAGATATTTAGGCTATGCCTTTCAGAAAGTCTATTAAATTTGTATCGTTGATGTCCTCCACAATGCATAGCATTCTTGCCGAAATTGCTGAATTTTCACCTTACCTATTCCTTGAAACACTCAGAAAAAGGTCCGAACGAACAATGCTGTTTTTCTAGGTAAAAACTGAATAACAAAAAAAACCCGGCCAAAATAAGGTAAAAATCATGGGCTGACATTGACTCAAGGGTCAGTTGGCACTAATCCTTGATTTTTACCTTACCTAAAACGTAATAACAAAAAATAAAAAAAAACGGCCATTTGCTTCCCAGGGGCGAAACATCCGGGGGGCGAAATGTTCGGGGGCGAAACGTCCGAGGGGCGAAATGTGTGGGGGCGAAAAGTACCCAGGGGCGAAATGTCAGGTGCGAAATATCGGGGGCGAACGTTCCGGATCCTGAGAAATGCATATCCATGGTGGAGTGGTGAGGAAACCATTTTCTTTTGCTGGCGCCACCTAGGGAAAAGAGGTGCAACTACAAAAGGGGTAATGAACAATGGTCACCATGCTGTGAAAACAAACTTTTTTGCTTCCGCTTTTGTTCACCTCTTTCCTACCTTCTTTCCTCCCCTCTTCACTATGGCCACTTCCATTGAAATGTGACCTTTTGTTTTGATAGCGGTCCTCACTGCCAGGGCCGTAACGAAGGCTTGGTGAAGAACGCGGCCGCCACAGGCGCAACTGGGTTTTGGGCACAAAATGTTTCAGTTTTTTGTCATTATTGGGTTATGGGCAAGCGAAAGTTTTACACTTGCCACAGGAGCTTCATACCCCCGTTATGGCACTGCTCACTGCAATCATGACCTGTCTCCTCTCTGCTCCACCATGGCTGCAGCCTAAGTCACCAGCTTTGGTTTTGTTGGTGTTGAGGGCCCTTCAACTATAATGGCTATTAGAGCCCCATCCACTCTGTAGTTCTAATGCAGAGACTCTTCACAGACACTTTGGGCATTAGCAGTACCCAGTGTTCCCAGTGGTCACCCATGCCAGTACTAGCTGGGTTTGTTTTTTTTTGTTTTGTTAGTGTTTTAGGACCCTTCAACTGCAAAGGTTATTAGCGCCCCGTCCACTGTGTAGTTCTAATGCTGAGTCTGCACAGACACTATGCTACTACAACGATTTTTGGGTAGGCCTATTAGCAGTACCCAGTTTTCCAAGCAGCCACCAATGTTAGTATAACTGGGGTTGCGTCCTGAACGTCAGTGATCAGAAAAGAACTGGTATGTCCAACGCAATACCCCATTAGATGGAAGGCACACTCGGGCACCTCTCTCTCACACACACAATAAAAAAGACAAACCACCTGGATTAAGTGTAGAACCTGAATGCACACGAAGTAATCCAGCAAGCGACTTCTGAGCCACCATGGCTGGTCCTACATCCTAATGAATATCATGGTGCAGCCCTTGACTCAGAGCACAATCATCATTTGGCCCCGAACTGAGCAAACCTTGCCCATGCCTGGGGGGGAGCGGTTGTATTGCGTTGGATCAGTTCTCGTGTGATAACTGAAGTTAAGCAACGCAACCCCAGCTAGTAGTAACATGGGTGGCTGCTTGGGAAAACCGGGTACTGCTAATACTCAAAAATTGACGCATTAGGGAAGGCGCAAAATGAGGCCACAGGGTGACGCAACGTAACGCAGCCCTGCGAAATTCTGCTAGCAGGCAAACACCGCACATTGAATCGCAGTTTTTCAACATACTGGTTTGCAATTTGCGTCAATTAAAATGGCTTTCAACGTAACAGTGATTTCCTGCTAGCAGAATTTCGCAGGGCTGCGTCACCCTGCGGCCTCATTTTGCGCATTGCCTTAGGCCGCTCGCACACACAGCCACTTGTAGCGGCTGCTAGTGGCGACCACACGTTGTGGACTGCGTTTCTAATTGGAATCAAATAGGCTCAGCGCAGACACGGCGTTTGCAGTAGCGCTACTGAGCCACAAGCTGCGGCAGTCGCCGTATCTCGCTACTTGTCGCCAGTGGCGGCGTTTTTCCTATTACCGCAAGCACGAGATCTCGTTGCTGCCGCCTGTGGCAGCCACTGGTGGCCGTGTACAGCGACTAATGATCGCCACTAGTGGCTGTGTGTGCGACCGGCCTTAGCGGTGTGTCTGTGCAGCCTCTGCATTACGCAGTGGACGGGGCTCTAATGGCCTTGTAGTTGAAGGGCCCTAAAACATCAACGACACACCACACACACACCCATGTCTGTGGGGATCCTAACTCTACCGTCATAACCGGAAGTTTCCAACTAGGGCAAACAGTACGCGAGCCAGTTACTTTATAAAACTGAAAAACAAGATCAAAATTTAATTATTCCAAGCTCATGTTACTGGAAGATAATCTTAAAGACTCTAAACTTAGAGAATTGAGATTTAGGCGGATAACAACTTAATCCCAGCTAAGAATTTTTGGGGGAAAATGTGTGTTTTATTACTAGCAGTGACTTTAAGCCGCCGTTATGGATGGCACACTTAGGTTAATTATCATATCACGTTTTCATCGGATTTTCTGCAAGAAAATCACTATAAATTATAATTTCATAGTGATTACCTCAACCCTTAAAGATTTATTAGACTGATAATAACTTATTAAACAATATGAGGTTACCCTCCCAAACTCATCACAACCCCAAATTAAAATTCACATAATATTCCTCATCAAACTTAATCTTCATAAAAGTCCCTTCGAAAACTGAAACAGTATTAATATTATCTTCTCTTGCCATCCCCCCTCCAACCCTTTCTCTCCCCCTACACTTGTTGTCCAAATTTTATCCTAAATAACAGTTAAGCTGAAATATCGATTAGTTGGTTTTTGACGTCAACTGTCAAACGACGTGTAGGAGCTGTTTGACAGATGACGCTAGTGTCGCATCGCCGTCGTTTAAAATGACGCCAGTGCGCTTGGCCTCCCAAACTGTCCTACAACCCTTTCCAACAAATTTTAATTACAAAGATGTTGTGGATTCCACCCGCCACATTCGGTAACTGCGTCAATAGTTCTAGGTTTCGATACAGGCCCGAGGTGGGTTAGCTTCTTTCGGGTGGGAGCGGCGAGTTGCGTTGGACACACGAGTTCTCGTCTGATCACTTAAGTTAACCAACGCAACCCCAGCTAGTACTAACATGGGTGGCCGCTCGGGAAAACTGGATACTGCTAATACCCACAAATCGTCGCATTAGTGTAGTGTCTATGCAGTCTATGCATTAGAACTATGCAGTGGACGGGTCTCTAAAGACCTTGTAGTTGACGGGACCTAAAACACCAACAAACATTCTTTAGGGCGAGAAAGAAGCCCCGAGTGCGCCTTCTTTCGGATGAGAAGTAAAACCGAGGTCCCCTGTGGCGTACGATGGCATTTGCACGTAAAAGAACCCTCTCTACTATGCAACGGGTAGATGAAGCAACATCTCCAGGTGTAGGGGCTCGTCCCCTGGCGTCGGTGTAATGCCCCAAACGATAAGTAGACGGGTGATGGGCAACCGGCTGTAGATGTGGAAAAACACTGTCCAATATATCGCCCTTGTGCCCATTCAGAGGGACAAGATGGGTACCCGACCCTGCCCTACGAGGGAAAGGGGCTAGGAGTTGCTTTAAGGCTGTTATCGATTCAGCTCCTTCCCTGATGTCATCTCTTATGGCTGCTGATTGTTGCTAAAAACTACTCATCTTTCTTCTACTAAAGTGTTTCCGGTTTAGAAAGAGTAGGTGTATTGCGTTGGACACAATAGTCTCGTCCGATCACTGCAGTTCAGCAACGCATGCCAGTGCTAGCATGGTTGACCGCTTGGGATGGGGCTCTAATAACCACTGTAGTTGAAGGGCCCTAAACCACCAAAAAAACTGGTTTGGAACAAGCTCGGCTCAGCGCCGCCCCAGAAAGACAAAAAGACAAATTGCAGCCCCGGACAAAGGACAAATTGCCGCCCCTTGAAGCAGCGGCCCGTTTGAGTGCTCTGTTCTCACACTTACAGCCAAAATGGCACCCCGGACAAATGTCCGGGTTGCCCCTCCCCCCTAAAGCGTGCCCTGCTCGGGTTGCCATTCATTCTAGGAATACAGTAGCTATCATTAGCGACATTATTTCAAACTTCTTAACAGCCTATGGTAGGGCTGAGTACTTGGTTATCACATCGGAATTGGGAACCTACGGGCCCTCCATTGGACAGTATTTTCAGGCAGACGGCTGGCGACCTAATGTTGCAACGCCTTGCTTATTCAACGCCTCCCTGGTTTTCCTATTAACAACATCGTTCACCGGCAACTGAGGTCAGCTCCTACACCTGGGAATTTTACCGATCTGCAAGTAGATTTCACTCCAAGAAGAAAGGGCTCAGGCATTGTCCATAGCACATTGGGGCCTCCCTACTGAATAAAGCCATCTGCCATGGGGAGGGTCGAACCTCCAAATATGGATTCACGAAGCCAAAACCGAATACCACTGAACCACGCTCTCTTTTCGGCCTAGAGCTCATAAAAAGTCTTAATAGTAATTGCATCTATTAAAAGCTTCTATCAGTCCTTTCTGAAAGCCCAAAGGCTAGCGCGAATGAGGATCGGGCCTCCTGGAGGTCAGATGTGACAACAGAACGCTGAATAATCATGCGGTAATAAGGACAGCTGAGATGAACCGCTTGAATGGGGTTGATAAGTCCAAAAATGGGATAGGAGTACACCTCGCATGCGCAGATCGTAACACCAGTGTTACTTGAGTCCCGTCGATTATCAAGAAAACGGAAGAATGTCAGCAGATGGAAATAAAACAAACAGAAGCTTGTCAGGAACCTAGAATGCTGGGTGACTCAGACCCGAGGACTTTCCAAAAAGCATACCACAATGTCCTACAGCAGTTCCTGTTCATTCACAACTTTCAAATCCTGGTACTTGCCCATTGAAGTATTCTGACAACTGTGTTATTACAGAATGGACATCAGTACCTATCCCCTAAAGCCATTAGGACGGGAGCGGTAGTATTGCGTTGGACACACCAGTGCCAATCCGATCACTGAAGTTAAGCAACGCAACCCCAGAATGGACATCATGGACATATTGCGTTGGACACACCAGTGCTCATCCGATCACTGAAGTTAAGCAACGCAGCCCAAGTTAATATCCACATGGGTGGTTAGTTTAACATTGGGCGCTGCTAATTCCCCCCCCTTCTTCCCCAATTCCTCTCTCCCTCTCACCCGCGAGCAGCGTCCCCAAGGTATGGCCTATTATGGCTGCTTGGCCGAATCCCCAAACCTCTGTCATAACATTAAATATAGCATACACATAAAGTTAAGCAACGCAACCCCAGCTAGTACCAGTAGGAATGACCGCAATACCCAAAAATCGTCGGAACAGGGTAGTGTCTGTGAAGACTCTGCATTAGAACTACGCAGTGGACGGGGCTCTAATGACCTTTGTAGTTGAAGGGCCCCAAAACACCAGCGAAACAAAAAAAAAGCTATTAGGGCGTACTTTTTGATCCACAGTTCGGAAGCATCGAGAGTGACAATCATTGTGAAGTGCCCATTTGTAAGAACCAGGAACAAATTAAAGTGACCTGCCCAGAGAGTCTTACAAGGATAACTGCGAGGTCTCAAAAATAGATTTACGCAATGATCAATTAGAAAACCTGCCAAATAACAGGTCCAGTGTCAAATCGCTAAAAGGGGCGGGAAATAACGGAAAAGACACTTACCTCACAGCCAGTAACATTGCTGGGTTTGGAATATTTTTTCCATCCTAAAAGTGGTGGGACAGAAACGAGAAACGATAGAATCCACACAGTGGTTATCATAATAACAGCCCTTCCAGGTGTCCTTTTCTTGAGATAGTCAACAGCCTGAGTGATAGACCAATACCGATCAAGGCTAATGAGGCACAAGTTCATAATGGATGAAGTGCACAAGAGAACGTCGACTGCCAAGTGAATTTCGCACCACCAAAAACCAAAAATCCAATAGCCCATCAATTCTTGAGCTAATGAAAAGGGCATGACGATGAGACCCACGAAAAAATCGGCTACAGCCAAAGAAGCAATAAACCAATTCTGTATGGTCTTGAGGGCCTTTTCTGTCACGATGGCTACTATCACCAACATATTGCCTACTACCACCATGCTCATTAGAAGAGTGACAAAAACGGCGGTAATGACTATATGAGTCATAGTATGTCCACTTGGATACATGGAACCGTTCCAATAAGTAACAGGTTCCGTGGATGCCACTGTGGTGCTGTTGGACACTGAGCCATAAGAGACACTGCTGCTGACATTACTCGTCAACAGATCCTCATAGGGCGTGCCGTTGACAAAAGGCAAATCGTGGCTAAAATTGAAACCGGAACCAGTTGGGTTCCAACTTAGAATATCTAGTAATGTGATAGTGGTGGTAGTAGTTGAAATGGTTGTATTTCCGGTAAACGTTCCATTGGAGTGACCCACCTCTGCGGTGGGACTCAACACTGCTATCAAATCCTCCACTGTCGCATTGTCACTTGTGGCTGTAGACCATGGAACTGTTGAATCCGTTTCTTCAGGCATGTAGTACAGGTCATCTTTAGTGGTGGTGTTGTTCAGTGAAATGCTGGAGTTTGCCATTGCCACGTCAATTTGAAATCGACGTTGACAAAGGATTCGTTCCGAGCAAGCAGCCAATAGTTGGAACGAATTAATATTGCAGGTTTTATCTTATTCGTTGACTGCTAAACTGCATCGAATAACAAAAGAAACAACAACAACAGAAAAAAATGTCGTCGTGGAAATGATGGATACAAAGACTTTTGGAAAATTGCAGAGCTTAGGTCCTATTCTTTTAGACAGAATGATGCTTGGAAGGCGTTTATTAGAAAAGTCCTCCGTTTTTCTTTCTTCTGTTGGATGCGAGTGAAAAACAAGACACAAACTTATTCTGTTAGAAAATCACCAGGTTTCAACGGATCTCGCGATGACGTCACGATTACGAATTCTCACCAATTCTGATACATATATTTTATGAATTTCTTATGTTTGAAGCTTCCTGTGACTGGTTGTTGCTCAGGTTTTAAGGTCCTTGAAGAAGAATCCCACCACCACTGTCGAACAAAGGATCTAAGTTTTTCAAAGTTGAAATCCTCCATAACATGATTTTTGGAAAGAACTTCTTAATTAACCAAATCTGAAATGAATTTGAAAAAAATCCACATCAATATGACAGGTAGAATTGTGTCGAATTATATTTAGAAAAAGAAAATCACTCCATCACCATATTCAATACAAGACATCGCATGATTTGATGTTATTTTGGGAAAAATAATCAAAACTTTATGAAAAATAATGAAAATTTCGACAACATTGAGAAAAAAAACTGAAAATTTAGACAAAATTATGAAAAAAGGTGAAAATTTTATGAAAAAAGTTATGAAAAGTACCGAAAATTTCCATGAGACAAAATTTACCACAATTTTAGTAAAAACATTTATGAAAAATACTGCAAATTTTCATGAAACAAAATTAATAAAAAATAATTAAATTCTCGTGAAACAAAAGTCATGACAAAAAAACCAACTTCTGACCCTTTTCCCGTCTAATGCAGGGTCGAGTACCAATCTTGTCACTCTTTGCGGACACAAGAGTGATAATTCTGGAGGGAGATTTTGCGCAGCCGCACAGTGGGGCAGGAGACCCTGAAACCTGGACATAAATCAAATATTATTCAACGCATGTTCTAGGTTGCACATTTCTTTTAAGGGCATTTGGTAGACTTAAAAAAGCAACTCTTAACGCTATTCCCGCCTATGGCAGGCACCTGAGTACCCATCTTGATCTTCTGAATGTGCACAAAAGGGATATATTGCACACACGCGCAGATCCAGGATAGGGTTTTGGGGGTTGCAACCTCCCCTATGCTCATATAAACTTATATTCACATGATATGTGAGGTTTTGTGAGGTTCAGCTCAACCCCCCCCCCCCCTGTATTAGCTCAACCCCCCTGACGAAAATCCTGGATCCGCCACTGATTGCACAGCGTGGTTTTGAACCCAGCTGCATGAACAAAAACTGCAACCCCACTGCCAATGTCATCGTACGCCACATAGGACCATTGGTTTTACTTCTCATCTGAAGGTAGACACACTTGGGGTTTTTCATTTCGGGTGTATAGCATTGGGCACGTCATTTCTTGTCTGATCACTGCAGTTAAGCAACGTTCGTAGGCTACACTACATGTAATAAAAATAACACAAAGGATAGCTGTATTTTTTAGTTTTAACAGTATTTATCTAATAATACAATCGCCCCCTGGAGTCGGTGGAGTGCCCGAACAAATAATAGACTGACGATAACTAAGCAGTGGGGTTGCAGTTTTTGTTCTTGCAGCTGGCTGCAAAACAACACTGTGCAATATATCTTCCTTGTTCGCATTCAGAAGGATAAGATGGGTACTCAGGCCCCTGCCATAGGTGGGAATAGGGTTAGGAATTACTTTCTTTTGTCTAACAAATACCCTTAAAAGAAATGCGCAACCTAGAACATTCGTCAAATAATATTTGAATTATTGCCACTTTTCATGCTCTTCTGCCCCACTGTGTGCAGCGTAGGGACTGTGTGGACTCTGCATTAGAACTAAGCAGTCGATGGGGATCTAATGACCATTGTTGCTGAAGGACCTTAAAATACCAACAAATGATTCAATCAATTGGGGCTGGCTAATTGGGACTTTTCGCTCATCCTAAAGAAGCTAACCCACCTCGATCCTGTATTGAACCTTGAACCACTGCCGCAGTAAATCGAGCTCACTACCTAATTTAATTGTGATTTATATAAACAAACCTACACATTGGAATAAAAAATCTCTCTAGCACATGGCTGTACGACAAAAAGCAGGAAGCTAGTGAAGTCTACAAGAGAAAATCCAGAAAATGCAAGCCTGGTGATGCAAGATAAGGGGTAAATTGTTTTAGATAACCTTCTGCATTTTGAAAAGTAGCAAAAAGTAGCAGAAAAATTCAACTGAAATGTAATTTGGAATGAATATTACAACGAAAAAAGCAAGAATCCAAGCTGGATCTCACTGGATACATTATTAACTAGATGTATTTCCAAATACAGGTGTGAAATCCCAACATTTCAACTCACCCTTCTTTGAAGCTTGATTAAATAAATTTCGTGCACTGAAATATTAATTTGGCAAGAGTTCAATATAGCTACATGCCTGAAGATGAAGGTTACATAGAAAAAATTTCCGATTTTTGAAGCTAGATATGGAAATTACGACACTTTTAGGACTTAAAATAAATGCAATCGGAACATGTCATCTTAACTGCAAAACAAAGGTTACAATGTGGCTTGTTCTGATGCACAAAACCAGTGCAGACACCTATAAATCAACTAGGGCATGGTTCAGGAGGGTATTCAGGGTCCAGTACAACCACAGATATTTTCTCTTGGACACTTTCATTTTTTGAATTTTGTCCATGTTTTGTGATCTCCTGCCCCACTGTGAGCCGGTTCCCGACCAAAGCTGCAACACCTCTACTTATTTATTGTCGGCCTACTGTTCGTTGAGGCACTCCACCAAGCTCGTACACATGGGAATTTGGAAATTTCTTTTACGTGCCAATGCCATCGTCAGGGGCAGATCCAGAGGGGGAGCAATACAACAATTGCTCCCTCTCAGTGCCTCAAATGGGGCGCATAACCTGATGAGGCATTTTTCCATTTGCTATTCCCACTTCTATACTGCCAGTCCAATCTGCAGTTGGCCAAACCACTGAAGATAGGACATTGTCTAAGGGGCAGTAGAGGACCTATTGTAATTGCTAGCTAGCTAAGAGATTCTGAATATTTAAAAATATTTGGGGCGCACATTTTTGAAGTGCTCCTCCCCTGATCCGCCTCTGGATCCGCCCCTGGCCATCGTACACCACACGGGACCTCGGATTTACTTCTCATTGGAAGGAAGGTGCACTCGGGGTTTCTCTCTCGCGCCACCGAGACAGGTCGAAATAAAATTTATGACAATTGATTAAATTTCCATGAAACCAAATTTGTGAAAATTATACAAAAAACTTGCATCATTTATAGAAATTTAAGGTTGGATTAGCCCACTGGGGAGTAGTAAAACGATTTCTAGGTTTGAGCGCTAATGGGACACCGTTAAAAATATAACCCAGGACAGAAATACAATAAGTATAAATCACAGCACTATTCTGCAATTTTACATCATTTTTTCGAAATAATCCGTATTCGTCTCTGGCGCGTTGTTGCTATTTCTTATTGGCAATAAGGCTTTTTATAAGTTTTACCCTCCAGGCATAATTTTCGGCCCAGTGCAGGACAGTAAAATTTCTTTTGGTGCATTATAAGATTATTCATGCATCATTGGAAAGATTTCGAAAAGTTTTGCAAACAATTGTCGAAAAATTTCAGTCATGCGTCATTTTGACGTAGTTCATACGTCACTAACATATTTTACTTCCTTTAGGCAAACTACACGTAATTTTAAGTAATGCCGAGTCTAAATTTTAAACATCATCCAGTCATAATTTTAACATAAAATCACTAAATTATATACGGAACTACTAACCCTTTTCCCGCCTACGGCAGGGTCGGGTACCAATCTTGTCCCTCTGAATGGGCACAAGGGGGATCTATTGGTAAGTTTCCAACCTCTATGCTTATTTAAAGTCATCGGCCGGTTAATGCTATCGAAAGTAACAGGTCCCCTTACGATTACAATAGCCAGCTTCCTCTATACTGGATAAGGTTATGAATTACAGACACTGTATTACAGATGACAGGAAGTAGTCTGATCCCGAATGAGGCTGTAAGGGGAAAGAGATGCTGGTCCATCTAAGGGATTTCAATTTTAGGTAGATCATACACAGTACGGGTAGATGGATCCGCCTTGGTGGCGCAATAGGTCTGTTATCGATTTACGGCGCCAGTGGTTCTAGGTTCGATACTGGACCGATGTGGATTGGCTTCTTTCAAGTGCTCCTTCCTGCGGATGAGAAGTAAAACCGAGGTCCCGCGTGGTGTATGGTGGCACCTGCCCGTAAAAAAACCCTGTCTACTATGCAATGGGTCGTAGAGGTAAAATCTCCAGAGGTAAGAGCTTGCGCCCTGGCGACGATGAAGTGCCCCCACCCCACGAACAGTAGATCAACGAAAAATATGCATAGGGGGTTGCAGTTTTCGTCGGCAACCGGCTGCGGAAAAACACCGTCCGATACAATTTAGGACAATACGTGCGAAGCTCAATTCTGTTTCGAGCAAGAGCTGGGTCACTAGAGACGAAACAGAAGATGTGAAAGATCACAGGCGGAGAGGAGGGTTGTGGATCGTGTGGAGATCAAGTAGAGTGTGTGCGACATGTGATACTGGCGTGTTCAACGCTGGCCCACTGCGGAAGGGATTGGGGAATCTCCACATTGGAAAATCTGTTGTTGAAATGTAGCGACTAGAATGGGTGCGAAGGGCAAAGATGTTGCTAGAGTGCTGGTGGAGATCAGGACATATGGGTCTAAGTCTATGTTACACTAACGGGTTGAGGAGTAAGCCAAGCGGGAGAGGCGAATTGCGTTGGACACACCAGTTCTCGTCTGATCACTCAAGTTAAGCAACGCAACCCCACCTAGTACTGGCATGGTTGGCCGCTTGGGAAAACTGGGTACTGCTAATACCCGAAAATCGTCGCATTAGTGGAGTGTCTGTGCAGTCTCTGCATAAGAACTATGCTGTGTTTGTTTTGTTGTTTGTTTGTTGGAGTTTAAGGTCCCATTACTACGAGGTCATTAGAGACCCGTCCACTGTATAGTTCTAATGCATATACTGCACAGACACTACACTAATGCGACGATTATTGGGTATTAGCAGTACCCAGCTTTCCCGAGCGACCACCCATGTCAGTACTAACTGGGCTTGCGTTGCTTAACTTCAGTGATCAGACGAGAACTGGTGTGTCCAACGCAACTCGCTGCTCCCAACTATGCTGTGGACGGGGCTCAAATGACCTTTATAGTTGAAGGGCCCTAAAACACTAACAAACAGCAGCAGTAAGCCAACAGGCCGAACCCTTAGAGGCTGCTCACGAGAGAAGAAGTAGGTGTAGGGGGATGTAGGAGAGGGGAAATTTGCAGCACCCAACGTTCTCAACCAACCACGCATGTTGATACTAAGGTGGGTTTGCGTTGCTTAACTTCAGTGATCTCACGAGAACTGGTGTGTCCAACGCAACTTGGCCGCACAAGAATGAAAAATCTCACTAGCAAGGTATCAGTCACAAAGGATTACATACTCATATAACCCTATGTCCATTCAGAGGGACAAGATGGGTACCCGACCCTGCCATTGGCGGGAAAAGGGTTAGGAGTTGCTTATACGTCAGAGGTAAACATGGTTTGTCAGAGTAGTGGAGTCAGAAAATAGCATTTGAACTGCCATATTTTTCCACTTGTGTATGTTACAATAACATGACATTACTTGGCTACTTTGTCAAAAAATATCTCAGTTTTGATCATATTTCAAACCTTGACGGCTATCATGAGCAAATTTCAACAAAAACTTTTGTACAAATGTCATTTTATGAAACAATCATCTTGTATTTGACTCTTATTAAATATCAGCGTAATTAATCATTAGCAATTTCAAATTAGTGTACCAATTTCAAAATGTACTGTATGTCATGTCAACCTGAAAATAATTTATCCACCATTCTTTTTCAAATTTCAAGTACAGTCACGTCATTTCTGAAAAAATCCACTTTTTATAGAAAATTAGTGAAGAATTTGTAAGCAATCTTAACATGAGAATGCTAATACAATACTTGGATTTGATACCACAATCAATCAATTACTCATCATCATCGTACCATTATTTATAAATTTCTTTTCCAAATATTTTGAAAAATGACAGCCATCTTTTATGTATGGGTATACTTGTCAGAAATGAAATTTTTTTTGATAGTTAATTGCAGAAAATTATTTCATACTCTGGTTCAGAATATTTTTGGCGGGCTTGTTGTCGTCATATCTAAGGGAGCAATACTTCATCAGCAAATCAAATTTGTTGCCATTTTTCTCCAATGTCTAAAATCAGACACTGAAAAAATTACCTTATCACAAATTTGTGTCAATCTCTGCATGAGTTATTGCCAGCATATATTTTGCTCCAATATTATTGATTTCATCTTGATAACATAGGGCCTACATTTTTTGGTAGTAGGGCCTAAAACACCACATACATCTCAGTCAACTAAAAGCAAAATTGTTCAAAAATAATTTATGCTGAAACGTTTTTCTTGTTATTGATGCTTGAAAACCGTCACCCTAGTAGATTTCTACTTGCATGTATGATAGAAATGTTAATCAGACTTTTAACAGTCTACGCACAGAATTGTAGAAAAAAATGCTTTGTCTATTTTTGTTATCGTTCACTTTTGGCAAAAAAAATTCCCATTTTTAATTCAAAAATACAAAGATCAATACTAGTTCTCAATAAGTTCATCATCATCATACCCTTATCCCGTCTGTTGTTTGTTTGTTGGAGTTTAAGGTCCCATCAACTACAAGGTCATTAGAGACCCGTCCACTGTATAGTTCTAATGCATATACTGCACAGATACTACACTAATGCGACGATTATTGGGTATTAGCAGTACCCAGCTTTCCCAAGCGACCACCCATGTCAGTACTAACTGGGCTTGCGTTGCTTAACTTCAGTGATCAAACGAGAACTGGTGTGTCCAACGCAACTCGCCGCTCCCTATCCCGTCTGTGACGGGGTCGGGTCTGTGGGTTCTAGCCCTCCACTCCCGTCTCCCTCCCACCAGGTCCCCGTCAACCCCACACACTGCCATGTCCTTATGGACATTTTCCCACGTCCGCTTCGGTCTCACCCTGTCCCGGGTGCTACCTACCACCTGCATTCCTGGCAAGGACCTAATGAGCTCCTCCTCCCCTCTGCTCATGACGTGCAGTTCAATAATGTTGTTAGAAACTGCTTTAAAACTAACTAAAGCCAAAGGCTAAAGTAACAATTTCGGGGTTTAAACCACAGGTGGCCCAATAGGTAGCACGCCCGATTTATTGTGAAAGTGGTCACAGGTTCAATATTGGATAGATAGGGAGAGGCCGCGACTGCGCCATTCTTCGGATGAGAAGTAAAACCTAAGTCCCGTGCGGTGTAGGATGGCATTTGCACGTAAAAGAACCCTCTCTACTATGCAACAGGTCGATGAGGCAAAATTCCCAGTTGTAGGACCTAGGTGGAGTGCCCCAACGACCATGAGGCCGACGATAAAGAAGCATAGTGGCTGCAGCTTTGGTCGGAAATTGGCCTAGGAAAAACACTGTCCAATAAATCACCCTTGTGTCCATTCAGAGGGACAAGACGGGTACCCGACCCTGGTTCCATAGGTTCGTTAATGGACCGAGGTGGGTGGGTTTCTTTCGGCCGAGAGAGAGGCCCTGAGTGCGCCTTCTTTCAGATGAGAAGTAAAACCGAGGTTTGTACTCCCTCTACTATGCAACGGGAAACAAAAGCAATCTATTGGACAGTGTTTTTCCACAGCCGGCTGCCGACCAAAGCTGTACTCCCTATGCTTATTTATCGTTGGTCTACTGTTCATCGGGGCATTCCACCGACGCCAGGGGTCAAGCTCCTCCACCTGGAAATTTTGGGTCATTTACCTGTTGTATAGTAGAGAGGGTTCTTTTACGTGCAAATGCTATCGTACACCACGCGGGACCTCTGTCCTACTTCTCATCCGAAAGAAGGCCTACTCGGGGCCTCTCTCTCTCGCCTGAAAGAAGCCAACCCACCTCGGTCCAGTAGCGAACCTAGAACTACTGACGTAGTTCCTGAGGGTGCTACCAAGGAGGGCCACCGAGGCGGGTATTTATTGAAACATACTTGCAAATATATTAAAAAAGGAGGTGAAGTACTACTGTGAAAGATAATCATCATCATCATACCCTTATCCCGCCTGTTGCAGGGTCGGGTCTGCGGGTCCAATGAACATGCTCTGACTGGGGGCACCCCAGCCGGGCGTCTGGAGCCCGCAGGAAATATTGGCTGAATTGTCTGTGGGGTGATGCCGGACTACCCCACTGTTCCAACACCGCATTATATAACCAAAACAGAAATTTTTGGCAGGTAAATTAAAGCTTTGTTGGTTATAATATTGCATGGTGTCTGACCTTTTGCACAATAACTACAATGCAACAGGAGTCAGGCTGATGCCCAAACTGTGAAAGATAATAAAAACAATAATATACATTTGAGTCCCGGAGCAACGTACCAACTGCACTCTCCTCTCCTCAGGCCTGTACGCGTGTAAGAATGCTTTGCTGTGCAGTGAGAGCATTCTGTGCATGAGGCCAGTGCTTTGCATTCCACTCGACTAGAGGCACACTGGGAACATCTCTCTATCGGAAGAAACTAAGGCCAGGTTTGAACCTGTGATCAATAGAGAGCTTGAGCGATCCATTCGTGTACAACGTATATTACGCAAAGCAGACGAATTACGTACTGCTCAGTATTACGCACAGCGTTCCTTATGAGGAACGTTGCAAGTGCGCAGGACGTAATTCGTAACATACGTTGTTCTTTAACGGATCACTCAAGCTCTCTATCGACGTACGATTTTAGGACGTTAATAGAGTTTTCTGGCTGCGTTTCTATCCGACGCACGCTATGCAATGCAGACGAAAGGTCAACTGCGCAAACTCAAACACTGCGTGCGTCTACGCAGTTCACAATTCGTCTGCATTGCGTAGCGTACGTCGGATGGGAACGCAGCCAGAAAACTGTCTATTCTGCTCCAGCGGGGTAAAATCTGGGTTATTCTTAACTGATGCTATCGACTGTCTCGTGAAAAGTGGTAATTCTGAAGTGATAATATGCTCTTGACCTTTGACACAAGCCTCTTGCAGCCTCTCTAATCTACTGGAGGAATGCAAGAGTGTTTACACATTTTATAACAAGTCAAATGCATCGGACAAGAATGTCTTCTCTTTTCTTTCGATTATGACATTGACGTCATCAGTTTTGCCAGCTAGACATGAACTGCAGCAGGGCAGATCGGTAAATTGTTGCTAGGAATCTGCAGAACAGTTCTTGAGCCTAATGTTTAGTGTGAGCGTCTCTTTTACGAGAGTTAAGAGGTCAGCTGGTGTGTAGAAAATGCCTTCTCAAAGTGCACTGACAAAAATGTCAGGAATTAGAATCAGTTGACAGACTTGGATGTCCGCAGTCTATTCATTGTCATCTTTGGATGTTACTACTGCTGCTACGACGCTCTCCCAACCAATGGTCGCAAAGTATCATTTGCAGCACTGACTTCTTAAGGTGACAAATGATTCCGGACTAGACCCTAGGAGAGTCGGCAGTCACGTCCCGCGGCGGATGTTCGACACTCAAGGCGGAAAACACATTCGACCTCCTCAACCTTTTTTTGGTTTGTTGGTGTTTTAGGGCCCTTCAACTACAAGGTCATTAGAGCCCCGTCCACTGTGTAGTTCTAGTGCAGAGACTGCGCAGATACTACACTAATGCGGGCGATTTTTGGGTATTAGCAATACCCAGGTTTCCCAAGCGGCCATCCATGTCAGTACTAACTGGGGTTGCGGTGCTTAACTTCAGTGATCAGACGAGAACTGGTGTGTCCAACGCAATTAGCCGCTCCCGACCTTCCTCACAAAAGGTGATGCCAAAACTCCTTAATTCACGCTTTTCTTAATGGACCAGGCCTTAAGAGTGTGCGTGCCTGTGGTGCACTCTATGTGAAGATGATTAACAGCCGGCTGCGTCAAATTACTGCCCAATAGGATATAAATGGGCTTAAAAGGACAATCGACCCCGCCCTAGATGGAACAGGGGTTAGTGTAGATGATTCTGGTTTCTTTTGGTCCTTTTTGTAATCTTAGGGGAGCGGCTGCATTGCGTTTTACACACCAGTTCTCGTCTGGTCACTGAGGTCACGCAACATGACCCTCAGCTAGTACTAGCATGGGTGACCACTTGGGAACACTGGGTGCTACTAAATACCCAAACATCGTCATAACAGCGTAGCGTCTGTCCAGACTCTGCATTAAAACTATACAGAGGACAGGGTTCAAATGGTTATTGTAGTTGAAGGGCCCGAAAGCACTAACAAAACAAAATCGCTAGTTGGTTGGGTCCTCTGACGTCACTCTTGGCCAAAAAACGTATTGTTTCAGGGTTGGTGCAGAGAAACAAGAATCAGCTATTCAAGTCGTCACTCACTGCAATTTTTGTGTTTGCTAAAGAAAATGCCATCATCGTCTTCAAGAGATCTGATAAGGGAATTGTAATAATTTTTGCCCCCTTCAAAAGGCACATTGATTTCAACAGTTGATGAGTTTAGGGAGTCCTATGACGTCAGAAGGCCTAGGAGACAGAAGCCCCTTTTCATCGAAAAAAGAATTTTGGAGATTAGAATTAATTAATCTAACATGGTGTGCCAAGTTCAGATCTAATGAAGTTGCCATCCAAAACTTCAAATATATGGACTAACAACACTCACCAGCAGGCTGAATTCCAGTCGACACAAAGGGCCTTTTGCTTCATTTGTTTTTGATAAATTGCATCGAACACCATATTTTAACGCTCCTCATTATTCCTATATTTGTGAAATGAGAGGAGAAGGAGGAAAAAAAGCTCCACTTCATCCAGATGGAGTCAGAAATATTATAAGACTATTTAGAAAACAACACCACCATCTTAGGAAGATCGGATCTTCCTAAAGAGTTAGCTCAAGGATTCTGGAACAAATCGATAAGATCCAAGCTGTACGTCCCTACCCTTGGCATTGAATACAAGAAGGTTGCCTTGCTTCATCGATTGCATTCCACCAAGTACAATACAGATGCGGTCGGAAGTGAAACATTTCCTAACACTAACACCTCTGCAAAGAGCTTTTCTTTCCCGCTAGTTTGACATTGGTTGCATGTGACACAATAATGACGTTATAATGAATGGAGCTCCTCTCTTTTCTGTCCTCAAAGGCAAGCAACTCCTAATCTTCATCCCGCCTATGGCAGGGTAAGGTATTCATCTTGTCCCTCTGAATGGACACAACAGTGATATATTGGACGGCAATTTTCAGCAACCGACTGTCGACCAAAGCTGAAACCCCTATGCTTATTTATCGTCGGTCTACTGTTCGTTGGGGCACTCCACCAAAGCCAGAGGGGAGCGAGCTCCTACACCCGGGGGATTTGCCTCACCTACCCGTTAAGTAACAGAGAGGGGTCTTTAACATACAGATGAGATCGTAGGCCCTACACCATACGAGAAATCGGTTTTACGTCTCATTCATAAGAATCCTATACACCTCGATCCAGTATCGAAATTGGAACCACAGATTCTATTTCCTGCGTCACCGCGGGGAGGCTTCCTCTCTCTTACCTCAAGATATCAAAAAAAGCAGCTACTAGCCCTTTCCCCGCCTATGACAAGGTTTTGTCCCACTGACACAAGTGCGATCTGTGAGACGGTATTTTGATGCAGGTGCCTGCAGCCCCTATTCTTAATTATTCTCGGTCTACTGTTCGTTGGGACACTCCACCGAGTTCATCCACCAGGAAATTTTTCGAGCTACTCGTTGCAGTTTAGAAAAGGTCCTTTAGTGGTGCAATCATACACACAAAACGGGGCTACGGCTATACTTCCATTCAGACGGGGGGGGGCGACTGTATTGGGAGCGGCGAATTGCGTCGGACACACCAGTTCTCGTCTGATCGCAACCCCAGCTAGTACTGACATGGGTGGTCGCTTGGGAAAACTGGGTAATGATAATTCCCCAAAATTCGTCGCATTAGTGTAGTGTCTGTGCAGTCTCTGCATTATAACTGCGCAGTGGACGGGGCTCTAATGACCTTGTAGTTCATGGGCCCTTAATCACCAAAGAACGAACAAACGCCGACAAATACCATAAAGAGCGTTGTTGAAGACAACAAATATAGCATACTGGAGAAGGTGTAATAAGGGGGCGGCTGTATTGCATTGGACCAGGAGCGGATTAAGAGGGGGGAGCCATGCAGCAATTGTTCCTCCCACAGTTTCTTCAATGGGACGCAACTGATGAGGCATTTTTGCATTTCTTATCCCCGTTTTTACACTCCCAGTCCAATTTGTAGTTGGCTAAACCACTGAAGATAGGACACTGTCTAAGGGACAGTAGGGGACCTATTATAATTGCTAGCTAGATATTTGAAGATAGCCAAATATTTGAAAATATTTGGGGCGCAATTTTTTGAAGTGCTCCCCCCTATTCGCCCCTGCGTTGGATTCATTTAATGGGTTGGGGGAGTTAGCCAAGCAGCCATAACAGGACGAACCCTTTACGAGGCTGCTCGCGGGAGATGAGGAGGTAGGTAGTGGACATAGGAGAGGGGAAATTTGCAGCACCCAACGTTCTTTACCATCCATCCATGTTGGTACTAACGTGGGCTTGCGCTGCTTAACATCAGTGATCTCGCGAGAACTGGTGTGTCCAACGCAACTTGGCTGCACAAACCAGTTCCCGTCTTATTGCTGAAATTAAGCAACGCAACCCCAGATGGTACCAGCAGGGGTAACCGCTGGGAACCCTGGGTGTTGCTAATACCTAAAAATCGTCGTTACAGCCCAGTGTCTGCGCCGGCTCTCCGTTGGAACTAGGCAGTGGACGGGTTGTTGTTGTTTGTTGGTGTTTAAGGTCCCGTCAACTACAAGGTCATTAGAGACCCGTCCACTGCATAGTTCTAATGCATATACTGCACAGACACTACACTAATGCGACGATTATTGGGTATTAGCAGTACCCAGCTTTCCCGAGCGACTACCCATGTCAGTACTAACTGGGCTTGCGTTGCTGAACTTCAGTGATCAGACGAGAACTGGTGTGTCCAACGCAACTCGCCGCTCCCGCAGTGGACGGGGCTCTAATGACCATTGTAGTTGAGGGGCCCTAAAACAACAAGAAAAAGGGTGTAATACATATTTGTGGAGTGGAGCGCCACCTAATATTGGAGAAAAATCGAAACGTGGGTTAATGAGCACAGAGACGAGAATCACAATCAACATATAATGCGATTAAATATCAAATTGTAGTGAATCTGATGTCTTAATTCATTTCTGCCAACCATGTTTTCCGTTCAAACTACACGACTGCACACAATGGGTTGCTTCATTTAACATTGAATTTGTTTTTTAAGATGAATGTTGTGTCAATGTCACTTCATTCTTACAAATGCCATTGTTTGCAATTGTCACAAACACCAGACACGGTGAATTTCAATTTAATAGTTTGACGTCAGGCATCCAAAATGGCAGTAGCAGCATTCACATCCTAGAATCATTATTCATCATCATTCCTAACCCATTCTCCGACTACGGTAGGGCCCGGTATGCGTTTATCTCTGGCGGCACTGAGACGCCTCCACCCGTTTCCGAGCGGCTGCATTGGGTTGGATACACCAGGTCTTGTCTAATCACTGAAGTTAAGCAACGAACACCAGCTAGTAGTACAGTAAAACCTCTCTAAAACGGAACCTGATCGTTCCCATATTTTTTTCCGTTTTCACAGGTTTCCGTTTTACAAAGGGCTGTGATTTAATAAAAACAAACTACAAAAATATTTTCACCTTTTATTAGGATGATGAAATTTAAAATCAAAGTCCATAAACTAAAAAGTTACTCTGCCCCCACACAAGGGCTGATCCAGAGGCGGATCATAGGGGAGCACTTCAAAAAATTGCACTCCAAATATTTTTGATATTCAGAATCCCTTAGTATAAAACTAGCTAGCAATTACAATAGGTCCTCCACTGCCCCTTAGATAATGTCCTATGTTCAGTGGTTTTGCCAACTGCAGATTGGACTGGCAGAATAGAAACGGGAATAGCAAATGCAAAAATGCCTCATCAGTTGCAAAGTTGAATCATGCATCAGTTGACAGAGGTCCCCCAGTGAGGCACTGAGAGGGGAGCAATGGCTGCATTGCTCCCCCGGATCAGCCCCTGCCCCCACATGTCTTCTAAAGTAGGCCTACATTGTCGTCGCTTCACTATTGGGTAGCTCTGTGTGTATATGCCGTAATGGTCCCTAGAACGTCGGTGCATGTGCAGTCACACTCAAAATTAATCAGGTTAATTATGCAAACGGTTCCCAAAACTTATTCCGTTTCCGCGTCAGGTAGGGGGTTTTCCGGTTTAGGGTAGTATTTTCAATGGGAAATTAATCCGTTCCGAAATTTATTTTACGTTTGGCCAGGTTTCCGGTTTATACGAGGTCCAGTTTAGGCAGGTTTTACTGTACTAACATGGGGGGGCCGCTTGGGAAAACTGGGTACCACTAAATACCAAAAGTCGTCGCATTTAGTGCAGTGTCTCTGCAGTCTCTGCATTAGAACTACGCAGTGGACGGGGCTCTAAAAACCTTGTAGTTCAAGGGCCGTAAAACACCAAAGAACCAACTGACCAAACTCTTGCTACACTGAGACGCCTCCACCCGTCTCCGAGCGGCTGCAGTGCGTTTGACACACCAGTTCTCGTCTGATTTATTAAGCAACGCAACCCTAGCTAGCATGGGCACACTGGGTACTGCTAGTACCTAAAATCGTCATAACAGCGTAGTGTCTGTGCAAACTCTGCATAACAAAACGCAGTGGGCGAGGCTCTAACGCTTATTGTAGTTGAAGGGCCCTAAAACACCGTCCACTGCGTAGTTCTAATGCCATGACGGCATAGACTCTACACTAATGCGACGATTTTTTGGTATTAGCGATACCCAGTTTTCCCAAGCGGCCGCCCATGTCAGTACTAGCTGGGGTTGCGTTGCTTAACTTCAGTGATCAGACGAGAACTGATGTGTCCAACGCAATTTGCTGCTCCACAGGGTAGGCACCGGCATTACATTCCATCCGACGCACTGTGCAATCCCTCCCTTCTTTCTCTCTCTCTCCATCGCCGCAAACAGGTCAGCTCATCTCAATTCCAGCTCACAGCTGGAACCACTAATGAAGTAGTCAAGCACGCTACCGATAGGCGGGTAAAAGCACAATGAAACAATTTTCGAAAATTAATGCGGAAACTTAGAGAAAACCGCCTCGATAGCGTTGTGAGATTCACGCTCGATAACTACGTCAGTGGTTCGGGGTTCAATACTGGACCGAGGTGGGTTGGCTTCTTCGGGCGAGAGAATGGATCCGAGTGCGCCTTCTTTCGGATATGAAGTAAAACTGAGGTCCTGTGTGGTGTACGATGGCATTGGCACGTAAAAGAACCCTCTCTACTATGCAACGTGTAGATGACACAAAATTTCCTGGTGTAGGAGCCCGTTAATGGCGTCGGTGGAATGCCCCAAACGAACAGTAGACCGAAGATGAATAAGCACAAGGGTTTCAATTTTGGTCGGCAACCGGCTGCGGAAAAATAATGTCCAATATATCGCCCTTGTGTCCATTCAGAGGGATAAGATGGGTACCCGATCCTGCCACAGGCGGGAAAAAGGTTAGTAGTTGCGTTGTTGTATTGCGGAAAACCTGCCTTGGTGGTGCAGGAGGTAGCTCGATTACTGTGCCAGTGGTTCTACTTTAAGTTCGAAACAGGATCGAGGTGGGTTGTGTTCTTTCGAGTAAGAAAGAGCCTCCGACTGCGCTTTCCGCCGGAAACCGTCGCGCACAATGACAATTGCACGTAAACAAACCCTCTACTATGCAACTTATGGATGGGACAAAATTCCCAGGGTACGAGCCAGTGGTGTCACTAGGGGGTGCGGGGGTTCCGGGCCGCATCGGGTGATACCACTCACACCATGAGAAATGGGATGACACCAAGAAGAAGAAGGGGCTCTTTTCGGTAGAAGGGGGTGACACCATGGTTTAACCGCACCCGGTGAAGCCAACCCCTGCGATGCCACGGGTGCGAGCTCGAGTCCTGGCATCAGTAGAGTGTCCGCAGGCAAGAAAGAGATCCCGGGTGCGCCTTCAGTCGGATAGGAAGTAAAGCAGTGGCACCGTGTGATGTACGTAATGGCGCTTGTACGTAATAGAACCCTCTCTACTATCCAACAGGTAGATGAGGCAAAGTTCCCAGATGTAGGAGCTCGGTGGATTGCCCCAACGAACAGTAGGCCGACGATAAATAAGCATAGGGGTTGCCGGGTTGTCGGGAGCCGGCTGTGTAGAAATACCGCCTAATACATCGACCATGTCTCCATTCCGGATTGGATTGGATTGGAGTAAGCCAAGCAGCCATAACAGGACGAACCCTTAAGAGGCTTCTCGCGGGAGATGAGGAGGTAGGGGTAGAGGATATAGGAGAGGGGAAATTTGCAGCACCCAACGTTCTTTACCAACCACCCATGTTGGTACTAACGTGGGCTTGCACTGCCTAACTTCAGTGATCTCACGAGAACTGGTGTGTCCAACGCAACTTTGTCCCAAGAGAGACAAAGATGGGTATCCGGACCTGCCATAGGAAGGAAAAGGGTTGATAGTTGCTTTTGATCATGAAAACTCGGAGTTCTCGACATTTTCGTTCTTCCTCTTCTCAGATTGGAGTTGTTGTTGTTTGTTGGTGTTTTAGGGCCCTTCAAATACAAAGGTCATTAGAGCCCCGTCCACAGCATAGTTCGGATGCAGAGACTGCACAGACACTACACTAATACGACGATTTTTGGTTATTAGCAGTACCCAGTTTTCCCAAGCGGCCACCCATGTCAGTACTAGCTGGGGTTGCGCTGCTTAACTTCAGTGATCTTACGAGAACTGGTGTGTCCAACGCAACGTTGTCCCAAGAGGGACAAAGATGAGTATCCGAACCTGCCATAGGAGGGAAAAGTGTTGATAGTTGCTTTTGATTACGAAAACTCGGAGTTCTCGACATTTTCGTTCTTCCTCCTCTCAGATTGGACTTGAATGCAAATCTGTAGAGACTACTTATAGTTAATAGTGCAATCCCACTTGATTTGATTGCACTGTTTTTTCTAGTCAAACATTTGCAGGTCGTTTTTATGTAAACAAGCAACTGATTTACGTTTTGGAGGTTCACCTAATTTGCATAAATGTCAATGGTGCAATTCGACTGACATTTCGTCAGGACAGAAAAAAGATATATTCACCTCCCTGAAATGAAACTTTCCATACCAAAATCCGTTTTAACATAATTAAATATCCAATTAAGATGATTAGTTCATCGTGTCTAATATCACTGCAACTATGTGGCTATCCTGAAATTACCATGGATTTCATTTCAAAGTCATGGATTCAAGTCACCTAATTTGAGTTATGCTCTAGAGGTTGTCTTTGAACGTGCTGTGAGTGATTCTTCAACGTTCGCCATCGCCACATCGAACACTCTCTCACATGATGTCCTATTTGCTTTTAATAATTTATCGCCTGTCCCGCGTGAATCCCAGGTTTCCAGCACAGCCACTGTCTATTCCCAGTACGATTCCATAATTAGACAAGTTATGACGTCAAGTTGACAGCGGAGCACGCACATGAAAGTGTCCATAAAACAGTCCACTGCCCTCTAGAGGCACTCCCTCCACATATTGGTTTAAGGTCATTAGATTATTACAAGTCAACCTGAAGGCCAACGTAGATTTTTTTTTCGCATTGAAAGGGTTCCATTAGGTGCAGACGGGGCCCGCTCTAGCATTTATGCCACCCCGAACAAAATGACAATTTGTCACCCTTTAAACATAGGGCCTATACTCAGTGACTAGTCCTTACATGTCATGATATTAGTCTTGGTTTTATGGGGAGCGGCTGTATTGTGTAGGATACACCAATTCTGAAATTAAACAATGCAACGCCAGATAGTTCTAGCATGGGTTACCGCTTGGGGAGCGGCTGTATTGTGTAGGATACACCAATTCCAGATAGTTCTAGCATGGGTGACCGCTTGCGAACACTGGTTGCTGCTAATACCCAAAATCGTCATAACAGAGTAGTGACTGCGCAGGCTCTCCATTAGAACTACGCAGTGGACGGGACTCTAATGACCATTATAGTTGAAGGGCCCTTAAACACCAACGAAACAAAATCGCGCCTTCTAATGAGGAATATAGGTACCGTAGTCAGCCACAGGTTGTTAAAGACTGTGCATTAGACCTGCACTTTAGCTGGGTAGCAGCTCGCCCACTGGCGTCAGTGGAGAAAAAGTACCCCAACGAGTAAAATGGACGATAAATACGTATAGGGGTTCAAGGTTAAGGTTGGCAGCCGGCTGCATACAAATACCGTCAAACAGATCGCTTTTGTTTCGTTGGTTTTTAGGGCCCTTCAACTGCAGCTGTCATTAGAGCCCCGTCCAGACACTACACTGGTCCAGACCCCATCCAGACACTGCACAGACACTACACTGTTAAGACGATTTCGGGTATTAGCAGTACCCAGCGCTCCCAAGCGGTCACCCATACTAGTACAGTAATCATCATCATCATCATCTCACCCTTCTCACGCCTGAGGCAGGGTCGGGTCTGTGGGTTCTAATCCTCCATTCCCGCCTATTTCCCACCAAGTCCCCCTCCACCCCGCACACCTCCATGTCCCTATGCACCACCTGCTCCCACGTCCGCTTCGGTCTCCCTCTACCTCTGATGCCCCCAACCACCTGCAGTCCCATAATGGACCTAATAAGCTCCTCCTCTCCCCATTCTAGTACAGTAAAACATCTCTAAAACGGAACTTGATCGTTCCCGTATGTTTTTTCCGTTTTCACAGGTTTCCGTTTTACAAAGGGTTATTTTTTTTATTAAAACGAATTATTCCGTTCCGAAATTTATTTTCCGTTAGTCCAGGTTTCCGGTTTATACGAGGTCCGGTTTAAGCAGGTTTTACTGTATTATAGTTGGTGTTGCGTTGCTTGGCTTCAGTCATGAGGTTTTTCGTTTCGCTTGTGTTTTAGGGCCTTTTAACTACAGATGTCATTAGAGCCCAGTCCAGACACTGCACAGACAATACACTGTTAAGACGATTTCGGGTATTAGCAGTACCAAGCATTCCCAAGCTTACTGTTTCCTTGATTTTTTAGGGCCCGTCAACTACAGCTGTCATTAGAGCCCCGTCCAGACACTAGACTGGTCCAGACCCCGTCCAGACACTTCACAGGCACTACACTGTTAAGACGATTTCGGGTATTAGCAGTACTCAGCGTTCCCAAGCGGTCACCCATACTAGTATTAGTTGGATGTTGCGTTGCTTGACTTCAGTCATGAGGTTTTTCATTTCGCTTGTGTTTTAGGGCCCTTCAACTACAACGGACATTAGAGCCCCATCCACTGTGTAGTTCTAATGCACAGACAATACGCTGGTGCAGTGGCGGATCCAGGATTTTCGTCGGGGGGGGGGGGGAAGGCGGGGTGAACCGTAGGCAGCGATTGGAAACGCAATTTTCATTTGTCAGTGTCAACGTCGACCCAAAATTTAGGGGGGGGGGGGTTGAACCCCAAAAACCCCCCCTTGGATCCGCGCCTGCTGATGTGACGATTTTTGGGTATTAGCTGTATCCGGTTTTCCAAAGCGGCCACCCATATTAATGCTAACTGGGGTGGCGTTGCTTAACTTCAGTGATCAGATGAGAACTGGTGCGTTCAACGTATTTGATTGACCATGTGCCACATTCGATACCCGACCCTGTCATAGGCGGGAAAAGAGATAGTAGTCATCAGGGCCGTAACTAGGGCGTGGTGAAGAAGGCGGCCGCCACGGGCGCAACTGGGTTTGGGGCGCAAAATGTTTAAGTTTTTTGTCATTATTGGGCAAGTTATGCCTGGTTCCGTATACCCACGCGCTAACGCCATTACCGTTGAATCAGACGACACCGCACAAAAAATGGTGACGTCACACTGCTACTTGGGGCACAGCAGAGCAGCTATGCGTGACGGTAGTTGGGTTGACCAGTGGTCAACTCACATAGCGTCCCGCACGTCACGCTGCGTTCTGATTGGCTGGCGGTTGCGCTGTCTGCTTGAAAAATGGCGGAGGATAATGTAAGACATGACGGCGGCATGCGGTGATTCCAAATAAAGCGCTGCACTTAAGGAATTGCGCTCGCGGTTCTTCATAACGCACTAGCACAAAACGTCATCAAAATGTCATCAGTGGCGACGTGATTAGCGTTGAAGTGTGGTGATACGGAACTAGGCATTAGACACTTGCCACAGGCGCTTCATACCCCCGTTACGGCTCTGGTAGTCATGAATGATGATAGAAGAATATAGCCGTTTACCACAAGCCATTTTTCCACCTGTGGCATGTAGAAAACACAGACACAACCGGGTGAAGTTGAAGAAGGACGGAAAGAAGCTTCTAGAAGAAATGGAAGCAGTTTGCAATGTCTGAAGATGTACATAATCGGTTTTCTACTGCAATTTGTTTACTTCAAACCTGATTATTTCGCAAAATGACCGTAATACTCTGAATAGTTTGCATTCTATTGTATATAATATCAAACTATCAATTTAGAGAGCAACAATGACGTGGCAGAAAGCAACATTATTCATAAAAAAAGTTATTATCGGTAAAAAAACCCTTTTGTTCCCGCGTTGAATAGCCGACAAAAATGGCATCTAAATTTTATGAAATGATATCGTTTCTTTCTTACATAAAATCCGAGAGAAAGAAAAATAATGTCAAGTTGAAAGATATACAGCTAACTTGAACATGTGAAAGCACTTCAGGTTATCAAAAACTGGAATTTTGAACTTAAATCCATCTTGTCCTTCTCCCCCTCCTTCTGCCTGATCTGCCAGTGTTACACTTACCTAGGGAAAATAACTATGTCGACACCATCATATATAAAAACTATTCCAGTTACTAATTTCTCCCCTTTCTCAGTTTCTTTTCATACAGCCAGTTATTTTTTTAAAGAAAGGGCAACTCTTTTCATGTAGAAATTCTATACATTTTTTGTAAGAAAAAAAAACCAAAGCAATTTGAGAAAAAGAATCTTAACGATATCCAAAATGGATGGCCAATGCACAAAGACCAGCAATAATAGCCTAACACAGTAGAAAGAATATTACAAAAAACAGTCAAAAAATAGCCAGAAAAAATTGAGCATCAATAAACTAAGTACACTCCTAAAAAAAGACAGAAATGTAATGAATGGCACATTGAAGTTTCTAAAATTAATCAAAATGGCAGGCAGTTTATTCCACCATTTCGAACGCAAAGACCTATTAAAAGACAACAGCATATTACAATTGCTCACAACTGACAAAACGCAACTATTAACTCGAGAGGTTCTGAAACTGTGGTCCGCGGACCCCGGAAATTCGCAAAATGGTCATAAGGGGGCCCACTGTTTGTTTGTTGGTGTTTTAGGGGTCCTTCAACTACAAGGTCATTAGAGCCCCGTTCACAGCATAGTTCTTATGCTGAGACTGCACAGAAACTACACTGATGGGCAGAGGCGGCTCGTGGGGCAGACAAACCTAGGCGGCTGATTTCAGAGGTACTTCCTTGCCATGCAGTCTCAGTCATTTAAAATGTTCATAGTCCTGGGATTCCCAAATTTCTCTGATTGGTTGGGCCTTTTCTAAATGTTGGTATTGGGACAAATGCCAAGCACGTGAGGGACGCTTGAACAATTTATAACTGCATTAGATTCAATGGGGGCGGCGGCGATGGACCCACTTGCCTAGGGCGCCTGAAACTCACGAGCCGACCCTGCTAATGGGACGATTTCTGGGTATTAGCAGTACCCAGTTTTCCCAAGCGGCCACCCATGTCAGTACTAGCTGAGGTTGCGCTACTTAACTTCAGTGATCAGACGAGAACTGATGTGTCCAACGCAATTCGCCGCTCCCTCGGTGACCCGCGGAAAGGGGTAAGCATTGCATACAATTGTCATACAAAGCTTACATTGTTTTCCATGGGTGCGCAGAAAAGGTTCCTGTCTGCCAACTGATCTGTTGGGCGGTATTTTTATGCAGCAGGCTGCCGACCTAATGCTGCAGCCCCTATGCTGTATTAAGGCATGAACACACACAGTGGTATAACAAGGCAATCAGTGATACTGGGACGCCACGTCACGAGCACTTCTTTGTTTCTATGTTAGTGTTTTAGGGCCCTTCAACTACAAGGTCATTAGAGCCCTGTCCACTGCATAATTCCAATGTAGAGACTGCACAGACACTACGCTAATGCGACGATTTTTGGGTATTAGCAGTACCCAGTTTTCCCAAGCGGCCACCCATGTTAGTACTAACTGGGCTTGCGTTGCTTAACTTCAGTGATCATACGAGAACTGGTGTGTCCAACGCAATGCAGACGCTCGCGGTCCTTTGTACTGCACAAGATTGCATCTGACGGTCGCATAGTACGTGGTATATCACCAAGGTTCCTTGCAGTATCACTAGCAAAGCAAGCAACTCCTAACCCTTTACTCGCCTATGACAGGGGTCGGGTACCCATCTTTTCCCTCTAAATAGACACAGGGGTGATATATTGGACAGCGTTTTTCCGCAGCCGGTTGCTGACCAAAGCTGCAGCCTTCAGCTGGGGGCCTTCAACTACATGGTCATTAGAACCCAGTCCACTGCGTAGTTCTAACGCAGAGACTGCACCGACACTATACTAATGCGACGATTTTGGGGTATTAGCGGTACCCAGTTTTCCCAAGCGGCCACCCATGTCAGTACTAACTGGGGTTGCGTTGCTTAGCTTCAGTGATCAGACGAAAACTGGTGTGTCCAACGCAAGAATCCGCTCCCTATGGAGCATCAAAAACAGTGCGCAGGACACGCAGTTTCTGATTTTAAAAGCAGAACAAGGAAACGGAATTGTAATTGCCTGCACTCAGGGTCGGCGGATGTGGTCTTCTAAAGCTTACGCGTCGCCGGCGAATACCACTTCGCAATGGGCTCACTTTAATGTTTCAACTATTATTCTAAACACGAGATGCCTTTCTGAGATTTGCAAGCAGTCACTGAAGGGTCTAGTAAAAGGCTACCCTACTAGTATCAGTCCTAAGGAAATCATTGCCAGGACACACTTTATAAAACTTACATTATTTGCAAAATAAGACTGGAACAAAGAAATCTACCACATCATCGCCAGGTTGCCAGTTGCACCTAAATTGAAAGACATTACTTCTAGGTCCACTCTGAACTACCAAGCCACAAACACTGTAATCGACTTATTTTCTCCACCCAACACATCAGACTGAGCCTGTGTGTTGGCCTTTCAGACAGTAAAGAAACTACAGTCGAATCGAATCTATCCACATCCATTAATGTCTTTTACCCACAGGTTTAGTGTTAGCACCATGTAATTTGCCAAAATGTCGTTTCCAATTTCTTGAACAACCTCTGTGAACAGTTGCGAACGTCACAAGATGCTCCAATCTGGAAGAATTAGTCTCCAATGTACACTAGTCTGAGCAAATCAAAATGAAAAAGTCGAACGCCTTCCCAAACTCATTCACATCCGTTCCATGAGTTTCGATACTCGCCTACGAATTATGTGTCGCCTTTCCGAATTAATATTTGGATGTTTGTCAGATGCAGTAAACCATTAAAAGCCTTGTTCATGAACATTCAGCGACAACCAGAACACCAGACTGATGCCAATCTGTAACTTGTGAGGATGTGGGTTTCATTTATTTGACTGTTCGTTTCTCGGTTCAAGATCTGGCATGGCGAGTCCTAAACCAGGGAAATTTTGCTGAATGGCGACAACCTTTAATCTATCAGATAGAAGGTAATATCCCACTCGTCCTCAAGAAAGAAACTTCAAACCACGAGTGCCAAACAGGGTCGAATTGGACAGAAATCTAAGAACAGTTACAAAAAATCAGCACTAATACAAGAGTAACAAACCGCTAGACAAATCGGAATACCGTTGAACAGAAAATTTACGCAGCCGGCTGCCAACCTAATGCTGCAACCCTTATTCTGGTCGTGTTGGCCAAGTTGCGTTGTGCGGCCAAGTTGCGTTGGACACACCAGTTCCCGTTAGATCACTGAAGTTAAGCAGCGCACACCCACGTTAATACCAACTTGGGTGGTTGGTAAGGAACGTTGGGTGCTGCAAATTAACCCTCTTCCTCGTCCTTTCACCTACCTCCTCATCTCCTGCAGGCAGCCTCCTAAGGGGTTGACCTGTTATGGCTGCCTGGCTTACACCCCAACCCACAAACAAATCAAATATGGAGTTTATTCGTTTGTTGGTGTTTTAGGGCCGTTTAACTACAAAGCCATTAGAGCCTTCTCCACTGTGCAGTTCTAATGCAGAGACTGCACAGACACTACCCTAATGCAACGACTCTTGGGTATTAGCAGTACCCAGTTTTCTCAAGCGGCCACCCATGTCAGTACTAGCTGGGGTTGCGTTGCTGAACTGGAACAAACGATCAAACTGATCAGACGAGAACTGGCGTGTCCAACGCAATAAGCTACTCCCATGCTCATTCGTCATCGGTCTACTTAATGATAGGGCTCTCCAATGACGCCAACGGGCGAGCTCCTACAACTAGAAAGTTCTTTTAATTGAAGATGACGTCGTACACACCGTACTGGGCCACCGTTTTACTTCCTTTCCGACGAAAGGCGCACTGGGTGCCTCTCTCTTTCACTGCTACCCTTAAACGAAGTCGAAGCACCTTCATACTCCTGAAATCGCAGCACTGGAGTAGGCTACCTCTACACCACCAAGGCGGGTGTACTCGAATTATATCATTATATTGCGTTAATTTATAATTATAGCCTGCTGGCTTTGGACGATGACCCACTACGTAACCACTGGCCCTCATTATGAGCCAGTTCCACCTTGTAATTGAACACATATTCCGTTCCCAGGTCCCTCAACCATTTCAGATATTCCTTCATAGCCTGCGGCAGAAGCGGTACACCGCATCCGAGCGACATATAATCTATTATTTCTTTTGAATTAAAATAACTTTTAGGGAGGATAATGACCGTTGGACACACCAGTTCTCGTCTGATCACTGAAGTTGAGCAACGCAACCCCAGCTAGTACTGACATGGGTGGCCGCTTGGGAAAACTGGGTACCGCTAGTATCCAAAAATCGTCGCATTAGTGCAGTGTCTATGCAGTCTCTGCATCAGAACTACACAGTGGACGGGGCTCTAATGACCTTGTAAGTGAAGGGCCCTAAAACACCAACAAACAAAGGCGAACTCGGAGCCGTTCTCGTCCGAAAGAAGCCAGCCCACCTCGATTCAGTATCGAACCTAGAACTACTGAAGCAGTTGCTCAGTGTGTTACTCACTGCGCCACCGAGGCGAAATAGAATCGCAAAGATATCTGAAATGAATTTTCGCTGGTTGGTTTAATTAAATTTAACTAGGGGCTATATGGATGACCTTCTAAACCAGTGAAATTTAGGATACTGCAGACATTTTCCATGTTAAAAGAATTCGATTTCTGTTGAAAGTCGTAAGTGGGGCACTAGGCTAACTGCCTTTGCTGATCTTTATTATTATTCCTCACCTTGACCTTTGTCTGGCGGGGTATAGAGAATAAGATTTCTGATAGAACAGTTTCACAGGATCATGCTTGATATTTCTCAGTAAATCGTTGGACGCGCCAGTTCTCGTCAGATCACTGAAGTTAAACAACGCAACCCAAGTTAGTGCTGACATGGGTGGTTGGTCGGGAACATTGGGTGCTTCCAAATTCCCCCTTCTACATCCCTCACTGCTACCTCACCATCACCTGCGAGCAACCTACACAGGGTCCGACTCGTTATGGCTGCTTGGCCGACTCCCCAACTCGTTTGGCGTGACATACTTCAAGCATATCTTTATTCTGCCTGTGGCATTGTCGGGATTGCGAGTTTGGCCCTTCACTGGAAGCGGCTGTATTGCGTTGGACACACCAGTTCTCGTCTGACCACTGAAGTCAAGCAGTGCAACCCCATCTAGTACTGACATGGGTGGCCACTTGGGAAAACCGGGTACTGCTATTACCCAAAAATTGTCGCATTAGTGTAGTGTCTGTGCAGTCTCTGCAAAAGAATTACTGTATGCTGTGGACGGGGCTCTAATGACCTTTGTAGTTGAAGGGCCCTTAAACACCAACAAGGCGTTGGACACACCAGGTCGTGCCTGATCACTGAAGTTATGCGACACAACTCCAGTTAGTACTAGGTTGGGTGACCGCTTGGCCTGTCCTTCACTAGGTATCCATCCACTCCTCACACACTACCATATCCCTTTCCCCAACCTACTCTCACGTCTGTTTTGGATGCTTAGCATCACTAGGGATCAACACAGTAAATTAACGGGTAGTTCTGGAGTGGGGAAACATTGCACAAAAGATGAGAGAACAGTGAGGTGGTATTGGTATTTATGGTTCCTTCAAGTATAACACAGACCGTTATGTCTCGGCCACGATCATGGATCTGGTTATCATTACTGCAGGTGTGGTTCCTGAACATGTGCCCATCGGGATATCACTTCTTCCAATCGTTAGGGACGAGAGATGGTGTGAGCTGATTAGGTCCGTAATAGGGATGCAGGTTACCAGAAGCAGACGAGATAGAGTAAGACCAAACCAGACATGAGGTGGATGGCGGTAGGAGATAAGAGCGGGACGAGTCTGAAGTAGCAGCTCTGACCCTGCCGTGGGCGGAATAATGAATTATGCTAATCTTTAGCATCAGTAATTTAGTAATATCTTCATTACGCTCGTTAAGACCACATAGGTGATAGACAAGATGTCAGACAAGTAATTTGGTTGAGTTTTAATCCTCTCCTCTCACGTCTCAGTCTGCGCTGAATAATTGGACAGTTGGCTCTCTGACGACCATAGACCAGATTAACTTTTCCTTACCATCATCAGTTTCATGGGCAGATGCGCAGAGTGTTGCTGCTCGTCTGTGTGACCACTTCTCTCTCTCTTTCATCAAATTCCTTCTTAATTCTAATCAGTGTCCTAAACCTTCATGGCTATAAAGGAGGTTCATACAGATGATGAGCTGAGATCCATAAAGGAGTGTCTACACAACTCTTTGGGGCCCTATTTGGTCATTTTATTACACTTTGTAATTGTTAACTAGCAAGATATAATGTAAATTCAAACTCCTTTTATGTATTTATTGATAAGTCGTCAGGCAGCTATATTCAAAGATTATAGTTCGCTAATGTTCATGACTAAAGAGTACCATGTTAGATCACTAAAGGAGGGTGTAAGGGCGACGGGGTAGAGTGAGGGATGGGCTCTATAGAGCAATAAGGTAAAACGTAATGATCTTAAATGTAAGAAGATGATAGCAACTAAGAAAATCCATTTGGTGAAAAAAAAAAGCAGCAGTGCTAAGCTATAGAGATGTAATGAAGGTAGGCTGTTAAGATGGCTGACATCCTCTAGAAAGTTGTAATGGTTGATGGAAACCTAATAGTCCATTTCAGAAACGGTAAATGAGTAGTAGGGACCTAAGAATGGAAACCAATGTCCAAATACAAAATAACTAAGGGCATCATAAAAAAAGTTAAGTGCTTCATCAAACCAACTGAGGAAATGATCTAAGCCCGGAAAATCTGATTACATTTAACTGTGCTTTGCAAAAATTGATGGCCCTGGTCTCTAATCTTTCATTTTCACCTTATGAAAATGCCTTCGACAATATGATCCTTGCAACCTTGACAAATTCTTAGTTTGAAGGATAGAAAAGAGGGCTGATGGGAGAACCCTTCAGCTTTCTGGGAAGAGCAGAACGGGAGCTCATTCATTTAGATGACACTGCTGCAGCCATTAGATAAAAGGGCATGTTATGTCAGTGACGTTATTGCTGAATCTCATTATAAGGGTTTAATGATGTAATGAATATTTGAATGAGAGTGGGGTTGAAACCAAAAAAAAAAACATAGAAATAAGGTGACAACCAACATCTTGATGAATTCATCAGAAAGTATCATAACTCATAGCTAGTGTGATGAAGTAATAGCTCAAAGGCTTTCTTTAGATTCAAGACATGAATAGGAACATAGTACAGATGGAGTACTCCACTTCACACGTCGAAATCTTTTCCACATTGTAATGAGATATTTCCAGGTATTAAATCCAAAATTCAATTATGTCCCGTGTAAGTGTTTGATTTAAACAAGTGCCATTAAATTTCTGTACAAGTATCCTAATCTGAGTACAGTAGTGTCCTTACCATTAGGTTTTCTTTTTGTTTGTTTCGTTGGTGTTTTAGGGCCCTTTAACTACAAGGTCATTAGAGCCCCGTCCACTGTGTAGTTCTGATGCAGAGACTGCATAGACACTACACTAATGCGACGATTTTTGGATACTAGCGGTACCCAGTTTTCCCAAGCGGCCACCCATGTCAGTACTAGCTTGGGTTGCGTTGCTTACCTTCAGTGATCAGACGAGAACTGGTGTGTCCAACGCAATTCGCCCCCCCCCCCCCGAGTTCGCCTTCCTTCGGTTGAGAATTGGTATTTGCACGTAAAAGAACCCTCTCTACTATGCAATGAGGTAAAATTTTCAGGTTCAGGAGCTCGCCCCCTGGCGTCGGTGGAATACCCCAACGATAAATAAGCATAGGAGTTGCAGCTTTGATCGGCAATCGGCTGTGGAAAAACACTGTCCAATATATCGTCCTTGCATGTGTCCATTCCAAGGGACAAGATTGGTACCCGACACTGCCATAGGCGGGAAAAGGGTTGGGAGTTGCTTGTTGTTTTTGTGTATGTGAATCCATTGTTCTCTCCGGTTATAATTATGAACTTGAATGACATTCACAGCTACGAAATTAAAATGGTAGAAAGAAGAAAATGCCATTTCATATAAGTTAATATGATATTATAGCAAATTTTAAGTTTTCAATTTCAATCTGAATAATAAAGTAATGACATAACCGCGCATATTTAGGGTTGAAGAACTACTGAATGTTCATTAGTTGGCGAATGGTTAGCTTCTCACTATAATTTCAGTCAGTCAGCAAGTGAAGTTTTAACTAAACTTCTGCCACAACATCATCTTCATCATCATACCCTTATCCCGCCTGTGACAGGGTCGGGTCCGTGTGTTTTAACCCTCCACTCCCGCCTGTCTCTCACCAGGTCCTCGACCGCCTTACATACTACCACATCCCTATGGACAACCGGTTGCCACTTCTGCTTTGGTCTCCCGCCGCCCCGGGTGCTTCTAACCCATCGAGCTCCACCTCCCCTCTTCTCATTACGTGTCTATACCATCTCAATCTCCGTCATTTTTTCGCGATGTCCCCCACCCCAGGCTACCTCTAATATACTCATTCCTAATTCTATCACCTCTCGACACCCCACTCATGTACTGCAGCATTTGCATCTCGGCTGCTTGCATGTATTTACGTGGCACTTCCTCACTGCCCAACACTTTGGGTTCGGCCTGCTATGGCTGCTTGGCTTAGTCCCCAACCCGTTCTCAGAAAAATACTAAGAGCATAGCTGGCCTAATCGCTATCCTGTAAAACTTCCCTTTCAACTTGATTGGGACCCTCCTATCACGCAGGACTCCACTTGCCTGTCTACTTCAACCTTTCATGTTCGTCACAACCTGAGTTGAATTTAACTACATCCTGTTCTGAAAAGAGTGACGTGAAGTATAAAACAATTAGTTGCTACACAACCAAACAAAATTAAAGTCACTCCACTTACAGTACTTAGAATTTGTTTGCAAACATTTAAAACGGTATTAAAAATTTGCCTGTTATTGTTTTACTACTAATTCTTCGTTATCTAAACATTCTGAATGCACAATATTCAAGTAGTTAATAGCTAGGTACTGACTAGCTCACAAGGGCGCCAGGCTATCCCCAGTGAGCTGTCGTCATCTGAGGGCATCATCATTTTATTTTAAAATATCCAGTACTCGGTGTCTCCCAGTGTCCCTCTTCCTAAACCACGCGTTTGACAATCAAGGATTGCCTGCCCTTCTACGCTGACTGTTCGGTGTTCCATACCCCCATCCCCCATGGACCTCCTCATACCCCTGCCTATCCTTGCCAACATGACAAAGTTCCCAACAATAAATAAACGCTCGTTCCCCTTACATTACCTTACCCGGAAATCTAGTGAGTGCACCAAACTCATCAAATTCCCTCCGGAAACCCACCTTAGTAGGTTAGTGCAGACCAGCTAGGTAATTCCCCTGTATTTCCTGTAAGGGTCCCGACATTCCACGTTACTAATCTAAGATTAGGCACTATACTTGATGAAACTGCTCTGAGCGGAGGCACCCCAGCCAGGCGTGTGGAACCCACAGGAATATTGGACAGGTTGCCTGTGTCGAATGCAGGCCTACTCCACATGCTACCTCTACGCCACCAATTTGTTGTGTTGGTGTTTTAGGGCCCTTCAACTACAAAGGTCGTTAGAGCCCCATCCACAGCATAGTTCTTATACAGAGACTGCATAGACACTACACTAATGCGACGATTTTTGGGCATTAGCAGTACTCAGTTTTTCCAAGCGGCCACCCATGTCAGCACTAGCTGGGGTTGCGCTGCTTGACTTCAGTGGTCAGACGAGAACTGGTGTGTCCAACGCAATTCGCCGCTCCCCTACGCCACCAAGAAGAATACAAGGATCCGTACTGTGTGAAGAGGAAATGTGCGGGAGGACAAGTTCCTGGGAGATTGGTTGGCGATAAAATAACTACCACCTACCCAAAATCACCATCAGATTCAGGAGTTCGTCCCGCCCGCTTGGTGCAGCAAGTGATCTAATAATTTACTCATGCATTAGTGTCACCATTCCTCATAAACTGCCATCCATAAACTATAAATTGCTTGATTATCGGCTTAAAAACGACTAGAAGACTAAAAGTTATGACAACATATACGACATTGCTAGATTCCACATTTAGCCCTAGCAAGAATGGCAAAGGACATGCAGTAATCAGAAAAGTACACGCTCTGACAATGTCAAGTGGAGGCAACACACTGACAGTGCTCGCAAGCACGCCTGCATGTGTGAACAAGTCTTTATACAAGGCAAATCACCATAAATCTCATCCATTTGTAAAGGTTCATTTCTGTACCAATCTTCAGTTTAGTAAGAGCATGTCTGACAAGGTTAAGCCCTTACCAACTTACATGTAGAACACCCTTGCACTTCAAAAGTGTCACACAAAGCAGTATCATTATTCTAAGAGTATCATCTCCATTGCCCTCCCCCATGTCCAAAAATAGGGTTGCGTACCTAAAGAGCCCTTAACAGTGTCAACAGATGTATTTTAAACATGAACTCTCATAAAAATCAGTCTCCTCCAAACCCCTTACCCCCAAAACCCCAGAACAGTATTCATCATTGCATCGGCCAGACATCAAATGAAATCTGCGATGAATATTGAATGCATGCTAACCAATCTGTAAAAGAAACACTGAAGAGATTACATATGTGTCGGTCTAAACAATCAAATCTGCATCTGTGCCACCCAACTGTAAAAGAAGAGCCCTTCTAGCACTCATCCCCTAGGTCCCCAAATGTTGCCTCCAGTTACAAGATGCTAGATAATGTAAAGAAGGATCATTAGAAAGTGGGATTGAAAAAATAAAGCAAACAGGATTGAATTTCTAAGTCAACATATGAGAAGCATGCACCTACATAATAACATGTCCAAATCGATGATGACACGAATCTTACAACCAGGGTGATGCAGGAGAAGGCTGCTAACATGATTGCATCCTGCTCCTCCTCCATCAACTGAAGAAGTCTTAACGATTCGACACACAACCTTGTTTTGTTAAGACCTTAAAAGTTTCACAGCGACATATAGCTAGAAATATCTTGTAACTTATTTAAACAGTAAAAAGCAGCTTAAAGATTTTACATTCATGAATAAATAACAGATACTGAGCATTTACAGAAAAAAAAATACCAGGGTACCACCCTTTTGCTACAACTTCCGTTCTGCTTTCGTCTAATAATGCACACCCGTTCACGACACTCCTAGAAAAAGGTAATGTCACTTATCGTCACACATTATTTTCATGTGATAGTATATTTCTAAAGAGATATAAAATATGGCACCATTTCTAAATTGAATAATTTTAGCACTTGTCAAATCTGAAACAATCATGAAGAGTTCGACGTTAGACTAAATAATCTTAGGACCTCGGGCGGACGACTTGAAGGAGCTTCTTGCGACAATGTTATATTTTAATATTACATAAAAACCTGAGGGAATTTATTTCTGTTTCGTTGGTTGTTGTTTGTTGGTATTTTAGAGCCCTTCAACTACAAAGACCATTAGAGCCCCGTCCACAGCATAGTTCCTATGCAGAGACTGCACAGACACTACACTAATGCGACGACTTTTGGGTGTCAGCAGTACCCAGTTTTCCCAAGCGGCCACCCATGTCAGTACTAGTTGGGGTTGCGCTGCTTAACTTCAGTGATCAGACGAGAACTGGTGTGTCCAACGCAACTCGCTGCTCTGTTTCGCTGGTGTTTTGGGGCCCTTCAACTACAATGGTCATTACAGTCTCGTCCACAGCATTGTTCTAAAGCAAAGTCTGCATAGACACTACGCTGTTATAGCGATTTTGGGTATTAGCAGTACCAAGTGGTCCCAAGCGGTCACTGGTGTAACCATTGTTGTTGTTTGTTGGTGTTTTAGGGCCCTTCAACTTCAAGCTCATTAGAGCCCCGTCCACAGCATAGTTCTTATGCAGAGACTGCACAGACACTAATGCGACGACTTTTGGGTATTAGCAGTACCCAGATTTCCCAAGAGGCCACCCATGTCAGTACTAGCTGAGGTTGCGCTGCTTAACTTCAGTGATCGGACGAGAAATGGTGTGTCCAACGCAATTCGCCGCTCCCAAGGGCAACTCCAGGTAGGGCTGTCTCACAACAACTTAGATCTCGGACGTGGTAGGTGGAAACAGACTTGGGAGCAGGTTGTACGACGGGGTGGAAATGTGGAGTGGATGGGAACCTAGTGCGAAGTAGGCCCCAGTAGAGGGATAGAATTTACAGACCCGACCCTGCCACATGCGGGATAAGAGTATAAGAATAGCAGATTCAAATTTCTGCCAAGCTTATATTGACTCCTTCTTTTGTCTGTTTCGTTAGTTTTTAGGGCTCTACAACTAAAACTGTAATTAAGAGCTCCGTCCACTGCATAGTTCTAATGCAGAGCCTGGTTGTGCGTTGCTTAACTTCAGTGATCAGACGAGAACTGTTGTGTCCAACGCAATACAGCCGCTGGCCTTGAATGGTACTACAGTAATTAGGCAAGCCATCTGTTAGGGAGCACTGCTCCATTTCATTATTTGTCTATTCTAGCATTCAGCTTAAAATTAAAACTAATAAAAGTTAGAAAATTTGGGTTCAGTGAAGGGGCTAAGGATTCTCCATCCCTAGATAAGGATCGAATCCGAATGTAGCAGGTCTTGTATCCATGAGTATGCAATTTTCACTATGGCAGATGACCTCGTTGAACTGACGATAATGACCCCGTCTGCCAGATGTTGGCACGTTTGCCTCTTGAGCCAGGACAGACTGTGGAAGAATATTCTTCTATTCGGTGGTCAGAAAAGCACGTAGCTGTTGAAGTTGGCGTCATTAGACATATCAAAATGAGAACCAAACGGTTCAATTGGATGGCATTCAAGTGCACCACTGCTTGCCCTAAAGTAACCCTCATGCAAAATGAAGCAGGATTATGTCGACGTGTGGAATTACGTTGACAGTATTTCCATAATTGAGACGAGAATCTATCTGCTATAATTAAAGTTGTGTGGTAAATCTCCATGTAAACAACTGGCATGAAGATGCAACATCAGCAACGACTCTTGTAGTTTTATACAATGTTTATAATTGACCCCTGACCACCGCAGATAATGTCGCCGTTTGCAAGATTGATGACCGTCCGTAACTGTATTGTAATACCGTTAAATAGCTTCATCATTGCGAGGGCTATAAAATGTCACAGAATGCCAGTTTGTTCTCACCTAAGGACTCATCACGTGATGCCGCCGACAATCATGACAGTCTCATTAAACAAAATGAAAACATCACCACTACAAAAGCATATTTTTGATGTTATGAACTCCTCAACTCTTGTCTCTGTGTGCCAAAATTTATTATCGACTACCTAACCTCGGTGGCGCAGAAAGTAGCGTACACGATAACTGCGTCAGTTGTTCCAGGTTCGACACTTAACCGAATCGGGTTGGCTTCTTTCGCGCGAAAGAGAGACTCCGAGTGCACCTTCCTTTGGATGAGAAGAAAAACCTAGGTCCCGTGTGGTGTACGATGTCGCCACTGCACGGAAAAGAACCCTCTCTACTATGTATGAGGCCAAATTCCCCGGTGTAGGAGCGAAGTGGAGTGCCTCAACGAACAGAAGACGTCAATAAATAAGCATGGGGTGTAGCTTTGGTCGGTAGCTGGCTGCGGGAAAATACTGTCCAATATATCACCCGTGAGCCCATTCACAGGTGCAGGACAAAACGGGATAAGGGTAGGGACATTGGGGTAAAATTGATCGGGCTTGCAATTCACAGTGGTCCTAAAAACCTCAAAGAAAAATTTCAAATAGTTTTTTCAATGCGGCACATACCGCATCCCTGCCCGGCGTCGCCCTGGTGCAGGGCATCAGAGATTTTATACGATTGTTGTTTGTTGGTGTTTTAGGTCCCATCAACTACAAGGTCATTAGAGACCCGTCCACTGCATAGTTCTAATGCATAGACAGCAAAGGCACTACACTAGTGCGGCGATTTTTGGGTATTAGCAGTACCCAGTTTTCACAAGCGACCACCCATGTCAGTACTAGCTGGGGTTGCGTTACTAACTTCAGTGATCAAACGACAACTGGTGTGTCCAACGCAACTCGTCACTCTCCAGAGATTTTAAATGAAATGTCTTTCGGAGCGGAGCGTCCTGGGCCGCCAGTCTGTTACTGTTGCCAAATTCCAGCCCGGATAAGGTGGGCTGTATACTTATATAACTGGAGATTTTGTTTAACGGCGGAGGGAGCTATACCACGTTAGGTTTTTAAAAATGGTTAAAAATGGCCCCGTGAAAACGGGAATTGAGTTTTCATGACTTTTATTCGCAGGGAAAGACGATAACAGTACAACCCACACGCCAAACCTCTTGGCGTACAAGAGCAAGTAAAAAGCAGTTTACTAAGGAGAAAACCGCAAACAAGTGGGCCAAAACTCCATTGCGTTGTGCAGCCAAGTTGCGTTGGACATACCCGTTCCCGTGAGATCACTGAGATCAGTGAGATCACCACGTCAATACCAACAAGGGTGGTTGGTAAAGAACGTTGGGTGCTACGTATTAACCCACACCTTCATCCTTTCACCTACTTCCTCATCTCCCGCGGGCAGCCTCCTAAGGGTTCGTCCTGTTATGGCTGCCTGGCTTACTCCCACGAAACTAATCCAGTAATCAAAACCACTCACAAACAGGGCTTTGCTCATCGGTATTCGGAATTCTAGAAATGGATTTTCGCAAAGTTGAGAAGAGACAGAGGTTGTCTCGTGATTGAAGAGGCAGTGCACCTTTGATCAGGTGGAAGTACAGCGAATTTCCAAATAATTCTTTCCAAAAAAACCAAGGACCGTGATATGAGACAGAAAATGGATTGTTTGTATGACGACGAATCTTCGGTTAAAAATCAAAACTTCCCTGGCAGCAGTAGGTTTCGAACCCACGCCAATAAAAGGACGACATCTAAAGTCAGCACCTTAGACTATTCCGACACGCTACCCCACAAGGGCAGCAACTAACCCTTTTCCCGCCAGCGGCAGGGTCGGGTACCCACCTTGCCCCTCTAAATGGACACAAACCTGGGATGAAATTAATTTTTTTACATGACTGGCTGTTGTCCATTCTTCGCCTTGATGGGGCAGAGGTAGACCTACCATGAAGGAGTACCGCGTCAGTGTCTTAGATTCCATTGGACTCCGTCGAACGACAGAGGCCCCCAGTGCGCAATCCATCGGATGAGGAGTAAAGCCATGGCCCCTTGGGGTGATGGTGACACAACTGCATGTCAAACAACGCCCGCTACATAGAGTAGGGCTCACCTCTTGACGTCGATGGAGCCGAAGTGCCCCAACGAAGAAGAACAGGCCGACGACAAACAAACACAACGGTTGCAGCATTGCGTTGACAGCCGGCTACGTAAAAATACCGCCCAATACATCGCCCAGGCGTCCCAAAGGGATAGCAATTGATACCCGTCCCTACCACAAGTAGGGAAAAGGGTTAGTAGAGAGTATAGTGAGTGACATGACTGACTGTTGACCCATTGCCACAACTCATTAGTCCCCTTTAATGCGTATGTCGGCATGGAGTAACCTTATTCCGCTCGGATACCCACAAGGGAACGAACTAATTACTGTCTACACATCAACCAACATCTTTGATAGATCGTTACATGCCTGAAACATTACACGCACCTTGTGTTGTTCCCGTAAAAACAGACAGGCTTTGTTTTCAACCTTTCAAGTTTGATGGTCTCTATTGCTAATCGGACAGATGAGACTGAGGAGGACCTCTGAAGTGAGAAGAGACCCCCGTAACTCTGCGGCAACCATGAGGAACGTATTCGGCCGGCTGTGGGAGGAGGCGACATGTAGGCAGGATTAAATACAAATCAGACATGCCTCTTTTAACATTAATACGATTACAAATTGGTAATAGATTACAACCTTTTCTACTCTATCAAATGCTTTTATTGGCTCCAAGCACATGACGACGATGCTTTCAACATTCATTGCACACACTTCTGAAAAGAGATAATCACACTATTGTATTTTATGAAATAGCAAAATAAGATTAGTAGCAATATATTGACTGTTAGAATTGAGATGAGGAGAGGGGGGTAGGTAAGAATCAAAGAGAAGGAGAGAGGGAGAACAATGGCAATCTTGTGAAAAAAAAACAACAGAAAACTGTTTAGTAAAATGTGTCCTTTGAAACTCCGTTCAGGGATTTCAAGCGACTCTTCAATTCTCTCACTTCTCTGATTCACGATATACATTTTTTATATTTTCTGTTTTTTTTTTATATATATAAAAACCAGCAAACTGTTCCCCGTATGTTTTTTACGACCTATTAGATATATTGCACATGTTCAACTGAGTGGAAATGTACCAACAATTTCAGAGTTACTCTTATATCAGTCTAATGGTGTTAGTTGGGGTTCAAATCCCTCAATGACCTATCCATTCCCTTTATTTGTGAGTGTGCACATTCTTGGAATGCTTACGACACGAACAATGTTTATTCAAGCAGTCAGGTGTTATTTTCAAGTTGAACATTTCAAGAAAAGGAGAAAGAAACACAAGAAATACAACAACAGCAAAAAGCTACATTCCCAAGAGTGAAAAAAAAGCATAGAGAAAGAGGAGGGGGAAGAGAGAAAAAATCTTGCCAAAAAATCTAGCAAAGAAAATAAGGGCCTCTCTACCTCTGTAGAGAGTCAGACAGTTAAGAGTACAGATAACACAAACAATGACAGCATCTAAGACAACAAAAAAACTCTTTAATTTGTTAGTACTGGGTAAGATTTTAAATCAACTTTCCCTCATTAAAAACAAAACGACCAAACCAGGCGAACCAAACAAAAAAAAAAAACAAATCAAAAGTTTTCTCTTCAGAAAAGAGTATCATCTTAAAAAAGGCATGAAAATTTAAAAACAGATGCGTTTTAAAACCCAACAACCAACAAAAAAATCAATTTGTTTATAATTTGATTAAATATAACTTCAGAAAGAAGTAATTCAATTTAGGAGAGGTTTCTTACACGACGATTGATATTCTTATTGAAGCAATTACAATACGCTAAGGATGCAATGAAAGTAAACAATTTAGCATCCAAATTTAATAATACACAATATTAAATTCTAATATGAATATATTAATTTTATTATATTAACACAATTTCGGCAACCACGAAATATTGGAAAGACGCCACTGACTACCTGGAGCAGAGAAAGACAAAAATTATCGCATTGAACAACGAGTTTTGCATCTTTGACATGCGATTGGATAATTGCTTTATTGGATAGAGCTGGTGATGTCAAAAGATGATCTGCACTGCAGAGAGAAATGGTGCTGTGGTGTATGTGGTGTGTGTGGTCGCTGCCGTCAGGGCAGGCTGTTTCGCGCGTAAGGCCAAAAGAGTCCAGAGACCGGTGCTGCAGTTTTCTCAATTCCTTATTTGTGAAGGTTACAATAATACAGAGAGATCTTGCTGGTCGGAGAGACCTCTGACTCGTGAGACATGAGAGGGAGATAGAGAGAATTGAGAGGAAGTTGTGCTTTCCTTATATAGCCTTTTGGGCACCCTTACCAGTGACCCCAGGAAGGGGGATTAGAAGCTGAGGTCACCGGATGCTTGACCTGATAGCACCATGATGTTATCCGGTGATGACACCATGATGCTACCACATGGTCAGCACTTGGTTGCAGGTAAAAAGAGAGAAAGAGAGAGAGAGAGAAAGAGAGAAAGAGAGAAAGAGAGAAAGAGAGAAAGAGAGAAAGAGAGAAAGAGAGAGAGAGAGAGAGAGAGAGAGAGAGAGAGAGAGCGCCCCCTTCCACAGGCACAGCAGGATTGGACACCTATTTGTCCTGGAGCCTGAAACCTGAAGACCAAACGAATTACCTGCCTAAAGTCATTTCCAGTTGGGGAATGCAAACACAGAAATAAAGTCAAGTGGTCAACTTCCGTGAGGTGCTACGGATCCGTTTCGTTTCGTTGGCGTTTTAGGGCCCGCCAACTGCAATGGTCATTACAGCCCCGTCCACTGCGTAGCTGCACAAACACTAACACAAACACAAACACTACGCTGTTACGGCCATTTTTGGGTGTTCCCAAGCGGTCACCCATGCTAGTACTAGCTGGGGCTGCGTAGCTTAACTCCAGTGATCCGACAAGAATTGAGGTGTCCAACCCAATACAGCCGTTTGGGGTGGTACGGACATGTGATAAGTAGAGAAGATCGGTAGGTCCATTACGGAGATGCAGGTGGTGAGCACCAGTTCTCGTCTGGTCACTGAAGTTAAGCAACGCAACCCCAGCTAGTAGTGACATGGGTGGCCGCTTGGAAAAACTGGGTACTGCTAATACCCAAAAATCGTCGCATTAGTGTGGTGTCAGTGCAGTCGCTGCATAAGAACTACACTGTGGAAGTGGGCTCTAATGACCTTGTAGTTGAAGGGCCGTAAAACACCAACAAAGAACAATAACAACCGATCTCCTACACCTGGGTTTTTTTTCCTTCATCTCCTCGTTGCATAGCAGCTAGGGTCGTTTTACGTTCAATTGACACCGTGCACCGTTTACTCGCCATCTGACGAAAGGTGCACTCAGGGCTTCTCTCTCACCCAAAAGAAGCTAATCCAGGTCGATGCAGTATTGAACTTGCCACCCTGCACCAAAATAACTTCGGTGTCCTTTTGTAATAGCAGTCCTCTACCACTGTGTCAGTGCTTTCAGGATCGATATGGAGAGCCAGGCCTCAAGTGTGCCTTCCATTGGAAGGGAAGTAAAGCCAGTGCCCTACCATGTGTTGGGTACGATGTCACAACTGTACGGAAAAGGACCCTCTTCAGAATTCCTAGGTGGAGGAGCTCGCTCCTGACGTCGGTGACCGAGATGCTCCTACCGAAGAAATAGGGCGTTGTTAATTAAATAAGTTTCATTTCATTAGGTCAGTTCCTCGCACTACCAACTGCATATATGGGTACCTAACTCTACCACAGGCGGAAAAATCGTTGGAAACGATGATGTAGATGTAAAAAGGGTTTTTAAACACTCGGTGGTAACAGTGGAAGGGCTGTTTATCATGATTATGTAGTAAATGGGACGATTCAAAATAGACAAACGTAAGTCTTAGAAAGCTACACTGAATAGGGGACTTGCAACATTATTAACGATTACAGCTCGGTAATTCCACTGTAAATGCTAATTCGTGATGCGAAATACCAACTCTTTTGGCAATTCTGTTCTTCACATGGTCTGTATTAAAGAATGAGCATTAAATAAGAAGAAAGCCGAGAGAGGAGAGTAGTTACGACACAAAAGAGTAGATATAGTGCACAGTATATCTACTACAGTTTTATTAATTAATACTACGCACTTCACGCTAAACATGTTGCTAGATCGACATTACATAATCCCTGTAGCAACCATAGTTGGGAACCTAATTTGGCGTAGCCCTATATCTAATTTTACAAATTAAAACGACTCATTAGACAACCGCTGTAAAAAAAATACGAAAGAAGCCCCATTATGAATTACTCTGCATAATTGAACTCACCATTGTCAAACGTAAAACACGATTCTAATGGGAATTGTAGGATTACTTCACAATTTTCATTAAAGCGCGGAGGTAATCTTGAAAGCAGCACTGGTGTAGACATATTAGTGAATTTTGACGGACATTGCGATTACAAATTAGATTCGTATACAAAAGAATCAAATCTTTTTAAAGGAATTTCAGTCACCCTCACGATCTTTCAAAGACGCCATTTGCAGCAAACCGCATTCGAAAAACCCAACGCCCTCTGGTGAACAATGACATAAGCAAGCATTGCCAAGTGGTTAAAGGTGACCTTTTCATTCCCCATTCACTTTGCGCTACATGGATCAAGACAGGGCCCGCTCTAAGGGGGGGGGGGGAAGGGCAACCCGGACATTTGTCCGGGACGCCATTTTGGCTGTAAGTGTGAGAACAGAGCGCTGCTTCAGGGGGCGGCAATTTGTCCTTTTGTCCGGGGCGGCATAAGTGCTAGAGCGGGCGCTGGTCAAGGTCAGGATTTTGTCCGGGTCGGCATAAGTGCTAGAGCCAGTGGCGTTCCGAGGGTATTCTGCGCCCGGCGGACAAAGACCGAAATCTGCGCCCTCTAAACTTAATGCGAACCGCATTTTTGCACTTCCTGTCTTCTGCGCCCGGGGACATCTGTCCCCCTTCGCTCCCGCCCCTCGGTACGCCTCTGGCTAAAGCAGGCGCTGGGCAAGGTCAGGTATAACCAACATCTGAAATCTTCTGACCCTGTTCTCGCCCATGGCAAGGTCAGATAGCCACCACTGCCCCTCTGCACGGCATTTTTATACAGCCGGCTGCTGGTGACCTAAGCAAACCCCCACGCTTATCGTTGGTCTACTGCTCATCGGGACACTTTGCCGACGCCATGAGGGTCGAGGTCCTACACCTAGGAATTTTGCCTGATCTATTAGTTTGCATAATCCAGCATCGGTGGCGCAGTGGTTCAAAAAAATCCAGCGTCCTCCTGTGAACAATGATGTAAGCACGCATCGCCGCCAGGCCCAGCTCGTGAGTTTCAGGCGCCCTAGGCAAGTAGGTCCATCGCCGCTCGCCCCCGGTTACATTTAATGCAGTTTTAAATTGTCCGAGAGTCCCTCACGCCCTTGCCATTTTTCCCAATGCCAATGCATTGCTATGACTCTGCAACAAGGCGCCTCGAGAAAGCCAACATTTAGAAAAGGCCCCACCTATCACAAAGTTTGGGAACCCCAGGACTATGAACGTTTAAATTGACCCATGCACTGCAGGGCAAGGAAATACCTCTGAAATTAGCCGCCCCTTTGAAATTTGCCGTTCAAGGCAGCCCCCCCCCTCAGGTTTGCCTGCCCCATGAGCCGCCTGTAACCTTTTCATTCCCCACACATTTTGAGCTACATGGGTCAAGGTCAGGATTAACCAACATCTCCTTAAATCTTCTAATCCTGTTCTCACCCATGGCAAGGTCGGATAGGCATCTTTGCCCCTCTGGAGGGCATTTTTGTCCCGCGGGCTGCAGACCTAAGCTGAACCCCTACGTTTATTTATTGTCGGCCTACTGTTCATCGGGACACTATGCCTAGGGGCGAGCTCCTACACCCCCAAGAGGGGCCTGATCTATCGGCTTGCACAATGCCTCCCCCACTCATGGAACCACGATTCTCTTCAACGGAGGTTCCATTTCTGGTGCACCACCTCTCGGAGATGAACCTTGAGTAGTTGGAGCACACCCTACTCTAAAATTCCCCCGTTGTTTGTTTCGTTGGTGTTTTAGGGCCCTTCAACTACAAAGGTCATTAAAGCCCCGTCCACTGCATAGTTCTAATGCAGAGTCTGCGCAGACACTATGCTGTTACGCGTCCAAAGCGGCAATCCTTGCCAGTACTAGCTGGAGTTGGGTTGCTTGGTTGGGGTGTCCAACGCCATACACCCGGGAGCGGCGAATTGCGTTGGACACACCAGTTCTCGTCTGATCACTGAAGTTAAGCAGCGCAACGCCAGCTAATACTGACATGGGTGGCCGCTTGGGAAAACTGGGTACTGCTAATACCCAAAAAACGTGTCATTAGTGTAGTGTCTGTGCAGTCTCTGCATAAGAACTATGCTGTGGACGGGGCTCTAATGACCTTGTAGTTGAAGGGCCCTAAAACACCAACAACACCCGCTCCCAAAAATTCCCAAGCGGAACAAAAGGTCACCACCTGGTGTTGCATTACAGATGAAGGTCGACGTTAAAAAAAAAACAAATAAAAAAACTATTTCTATCTCCGGTTCTCTGTCTCTTTCTACTTAATCTTCTTCCTGATGGCATATAACGACTTGAATACCAAGCCCTCTTTCAGACCGGAAGTAGGTTAAATAGAAAAGTGAATTCAAAAAATTCTGTGTAGAAGAAAAGCAATCAAAATTCTACCAATATATGCCACTAGAGACAAAAAAAAACCAATAAAAATTCTGCGCCTTGAATCCGATTTAAAGGATCTACAGAATCCACTTGAATTAAGGCTTTTTCTGCGTTTGGAACAGGGGATGGAACGTGAGGCGATGGATCTCAAAATTCTACGGTGCAATTCCATGATTGGATCCAGAAAGTGGAGAAAAAAAGATGGAAGTAATTGCCCTTCCACTAATGAAAATGGTCCGATACGAAGATCGATGATAGGCAATAAAGGGGTTCTTGTCGAAAATCACCGGAAATCAACATAGGTCTGCCAATTAACAATTCTATTGTTAACTCACAGAATCGTAGATAGAAGATGTTTATCACTTTAATAGAAAATACAACTCCAAAGTAGAAAAATTTCCTGTATTCATTCAACTTCTTTATTCTATCATTAGTCTTACTTGATAGAAGGAGGCCATCGTTTAAAGAAATTATATTCTGAATCGCTAGAGGGCTCTTCCAGCGGAAGCTCATCCAAACGAAGTCCGTCCCCTGCCCGAGGTGTGCATGGTGTTGATTTCTCTTCGGTTTCGGTGCTTTTGGGACCATTTGGGAGCGGCTTATTGCGTTGGGCATACTAGTTCTCATCTGATCACTGAAGATAAGCCACGCTACCCCAGTTAGTAGGTACTGACGGGTCATGGGTGGCTACTTGGGAAAATTGGGTACTTCTAATGCCCAAAAATCGCCGCATTAGCCAAGGCGCAAAATGAGACGCGGGGTGCAGCAGCCCTGCGCAATTCTGCTAGCAGGCAATCACCGCCCATTGAATCGCAGTTTTCACCATACTTGCATCAAATAACAAGAGAACTTCTCTGCTTCGCACCGCTTTTTGTTATTGCCACGCCAACTTCACGCAGGAAACTGCGGCATTGGCATTGTGCTTCGCAGGGTTACGTGGCGCAGGCACTGAATCACGTCACCCTGCGACTTAACTTGCTGGACACACCAGTTCTCGTCTGATTACTGAAGTTAAGCAGCGCAACCCCAGCTAGTACTGACATGGGCGGCCGCTTGGGAAAACTGGGTACTGCTAATACCCAAAAATCGTCACATTAGTATAGTGTCTGTGCAGTCTGTGGACGGGGCTCTAATGACCTTTGTAGTTGAAGGGCCCTAAAACACCAACAAACAACAACAACAGCCGCAGAAATTTATAGTGAGTTACCCTGCGTCACCTTTTGTGCTGGCTTTAGTATAATGCCTTGGCAGTCTTCTGTATTAGAACTACGCAGTGGACGGGGCTCTAAATGACCTTAAAGTTGAAAGGCCCCTAAAACACCAACGAAACAAGAAACGAAACAAAATAGAGGACAGATTTCTTGGGGGACGAATTGTTCTGGTGGACAAGTATTCTCTGGGGACTTGATCTGTGGGACGAAATTTCTCGTCTGGGGTCGACTTGTTCTGAGACTATTCCTTCCCGAAAACAAGCCGTTCTCGGGAAGGAATTTTCTTGTCCGAGTTCAAATTGTCCTCCGAGACACATTTTGTCTGGGTACGAGTTATTTGTCTGGGGACAACTTGCTCTGGAGGAAGAAGTTTCTTGTCTGGAGTCGACTTGTTGTCGGGGACAAATTGTCTTGCCTGGGGTGAATTGTCGGGGATGAATTTACCGGGTGTCGAATGGTTTTGGGGATGAATTGACCGGGTGTGGACTGGTTTGCTGGAACCTGGGTGGTTCACGGTCATCTGAATAACCAAGGAATTCCAACTGGACAACTAGGAGGGTAACCAAATGACCTTCCCTCGGAAGGAAAACAAACGCATGGTAGCCACCTAGCAAGGAAGGTAGCGTGGCCGAGTGGTCTAAGGCGCTGGTTTAAGGCACCAGTCTCTGCGGAGGCGTGGGTTCGAGTCCCACCGCTGCCATTTATTTTTGTTTGTGAGAATTCAACTAAAAGTGCAGCTCATGCCAGTGAACCCTCGACATTTTTTAAACACAAAAACAGCAAAGACAACGTGGGGGGGGGTTTCGAGTTCCACAGCGCAATTCTTCCGACAGGCATGCTTCTGGTCTTAGAACATGGGCCCGCTGGCACCCAAACTAACATGCACATGTGACGTGGTCATTAACATATTACTCCGTGTGAGTGGTTGTCGCAAGGGTCGCCAACACACTACTCTGCGCAGGGGCCCATAATAATGTTGAGACGGCACTGATGCCAGGCACGCGATGAACTTCACGCCATGCGAGGGGTCAGGGAATTTTTACGGCGGAAATTCAAAATGACGTTACCCTCTTCAAAGCTGTAAAAGCAAATTTCAAAAAACTCTTGGTAGCGGTGGGATTCGAACCCACGCCTCTAAAGAGACTGGTGCCTAAAACCAGCGCCTTAGACCACTCGGCCACACTACCATTGTCATTTTTGACACATGCTTCTGGATCAAAACATTTTCCAGGAGTAAGACCTCCTGCCGACAGGGTAGTCAGAGTTGTTATCCAACAAGAATGTTGAAGAAATAAACGGCCACATCCTTGACCCTAGGACACTGTGCCCGAAACGAGTGTTTGGGAACACTCGGCCACAATTTCGCTGTGGTGAAGTTGAACGGTTGTCGGTTGATAGCTCTTGAGGCACAGGTTCAAATTTGGCTCCTGGAATGGGGCATGAGGTAAACCCAAAATGGGCCCTACTTCATATAATAGTGGAAAAATAGGAATCATAGCCGGAATTCACGATGTGCTTAATAAAACGACAAGACGGTAGCGTGGCCGAGTGGTCTAAGGCGCTGGTTTAAGGCACCAGTCTCTCCGGAGGCGTGGGTTCGGATCCCACCGCTGCCAACTACAGAATGTGGTTCCTTTTGTAGCTTATTGCTTGGAGAGATATTTTTAACCCTACCCAATTAATACACAACTGCATCGGAGTATTGTCAAAAAGTGGAGTGATGTGAAGGGTACTGGAGGTGGAAGTAGAAAAGGCAAAATAGTTCGGGATTTGATTGTCTTCCCTGAAATTCCCGACAGCGTAATTCCAACACAATATACCTATGTGGCGCAAGAAGAGAAATAGTTTTGTAATGCCTAGTTCCCTGGCACGCGACACCGACGAGAATAGCGCTTGAACAGCCGGTAAAATTATGACGTAAACCACAGGCGCTAAGCAGTGGCGTCACCCAGTGCGGATACACACTCCTTCTGCTATGGTGTCACCCCATTTCTCATGGTGCGAGTGGTGTCACCCGGTGTGGCCCGCACACCCATAGTGACGCCACTGGCGCTAAGAGGAATTGTTCCTAGTGTGATTCCCCGGCATGAGTGAATTCCCATAAACAATTATTTTGAAAATGCAAGACTGGTGGCCAGGACGCCGTCTGAGGTAGCGTGGCCGAGTGGTCTAAGGCGCTGGTTTAAGGAACCAGTCTCCTCGGGGGCGTGGGTTCGAATCCCACCGCTGCCATTTAATTTTGTTTCTCAGAATTCAACCACCGCCTGTGAACGATCGACATTTCTTAAACATGAAAATAGCAAACAAAGACAAGATTGGAGGTGTTCGAGTCCCACAGCGCAGTGGCTCGCTCCGTACAGATTAGCATGGGCCCTCAGGGCATCCATGCCAATCTGTAATTTTGCCATTTTCCACTTTCACTTCCAGAACCTTCGCCTCACTCCATGTTTTGACAATACTCCGATGCAGCTGTGTATTAATTGCGTATTAATTGTGTAGAAGTAAAAATATCTCTCCATGCAATAACCTTCAAAAAGAAAGAGTAAACAAGTACTGTATTTGGCAGCGGTGGGATTCGAACCCACGCCTCCGAAGAGACTGGTGCCTAAAAACAGCGCCTTAGACCACTCGGCCACGCTACCGTCTTGCGGAGTTAGCCCGCTCATCGTGGATTGCGGCTATGATGCCTATTATCCTACTCAATATGACAGAAGACCCATTTTGGAACTCCCTCATGTACCATTCCAGGAGCCAAACTTGAGCCTGCGCCTCAAGAGCCATGCGCTATCAATCGTTGAACTTCACCAGTGTTCCAAAAACTGGTTTAGGGCATATCGTCCTTGGCTCAAGGGTGTTGCCGTTTATTTTGTTCATCATTCGTGTAGGTGGATATCAACTCTGACTCCCCTGTCGACAGGAAGTTGTACTCCTTTCAAACGTTTTCATCCAGAAACATCTGTCCACAAGGACATACTTCGAGCTTCTTACCCGGGGTAGTGTGGCCGAGTGGTCTAAGGCGCTGGTTTTAGGCACCAGTCTCTTCGGAGGCGTGGGTTCGAATCCCACCGCTGCCAAGCGCTTTTGACTTTTGCTTTTACAGCTTTCAAGAGAGTAACGTCATTTTGAATTTCCGGCCGTAAAAATTCCCTGACTCCATCGCAGGGCGTGGAGTTGATAACGTGACTGACATCAGTGACGTCTTAACAGGATTATGGGCCCCGGGGTAAAGTAGTGTGTTGGCGCCCTTGCGACAACCACTCACAGAATGTTTTATGTTCATTTGACGTGCACAGATTTGCCTGGATCCCCTGGACAAGTACACAGCGGACCCATGCTTTAAGACGGCACTGCCTTGAATTCTTCTTTTGAGCACGTGTCGGAAGCTTTGCGACTGTGGGCCTCGAACACCTCCCACCTTCCGTTTATTGATAGCAGTTTCTGTGTTTGAGAAATGTCAAGGGTTCACACGCGTGAGCTGTACTTTTAGTTGAATCCCGAGAAACAAAAATACATGGCAGCGGTGGGACTCGAACCCACGCCTCCGGAGAGACTGGTGCCTTAAACCAGCGCCTTAGACCACTCGGCCACGCTACCCTTGTCGATATTGACACATGCTTCTGGATCAAACTACTAACACGCGTATCGTGAATTCCGGCTATGATGCCAATTTTGCACTCTGACGAAAGAAGGTCCATTTTGGGCGGTCTTCATCCCCCATTCCAGGAACCAAATTTGGGTCTGAGCCTGAAGAGCCAAGCACTATCAATCGTTGAACTTCCGCACAGTGGAAATGTGGCCAAGCATTCCAAAACACTGGTTTAGGGCACAGTGTCCTTGGGTCAAGCGTGTTGCCGTTTATTTTGTTCAGCATTCATGTAGGTGGGTAACAACTTGACGCCCCTGTCGACAGGAAGTTGTACTCCTTTCAAACGGTTCGATCCAGATACATCTGTCAACGAGGACATAGTTGGAGAATGGGCGCGCAAGGTAGTGTGGCCGAGTGGTCTAAGGCGCTGGTTTAAGGCACCAGTCTCTTTGGAGGCGTGGGTTCGAGTCCCACCACTGCCAAGTGTTTTTGAATTTTGCTTCTACAGCTCCCAGGACGTGGAGTTGATGGCATGTCTGCCATCAGTGCCGTCTTAACAGTATTATGGGCCCCTGGGCAAAGTAGAGGGTTGGCGCCCTAGCGACAACAACTCACACGGAATAGCATAGCATGTAAATGGCCACTTGATATGCGTGGGTGCCCAGCGGGCCCTTGTCGAACTGTCGAAAGCATTGCGGCTGTGGAAGTCGAACACCTCTCACCTTGTCTATGTTGCTTTTGTTTGCTGTTTTCGTGTTATACCGCATTTACACATTCGCGAATACGACGAGTCGAATGACGAGGCGAGACTTTCGTCGAAATGTTCGCATTCACACTTTGCATGAAGAATGACTGTTCACATATTCGCCGAATGTCTCGTCAGATGGTCATTCTCCAATCACCTCATCGCTAGCGCCCTTTGATTCGTATTGTCTCGACAGCTGGTGATTCTCAAATCGCCTCAGGTCACTCGCGCCCTTTGACTCGTGTCAAAAAAACCGCTTCCAACACGAGCGCCACGAATGGCGAGGCGAACCACGAGGTGAATGACGAATGTAGTGTTCACACATTCGTCGAACATGCTCGCCTCGCCGCTCGCCTCGTCGTATTCGCGAATGTGTAAATGCGGTATTAAAGAAATGTCGAGGGTTCACACGAAGGAGCTGCACTTTTAGTTGAACAACCGAAAGGAAAACACATGGCAGCGGTGGGACTCGAACTCGGAATCACGCCTGCACTTCTCTTCCGACAGAGGGTACTCTTGATACCTCTTTCTGTCTCTGGCGCTCGAAGAAAGCAACCTTCATAGTATGTATGTTATGCCAACGGATTGGGGAGTCGTCAAAGCAGCCATAAAGAGTCGGACCCTGTGGAGGCTTCGCATTTGTTGTTGTCTTAGGGCCCTTCAACTACAAAGGTCATTAGAGCCCCGTCCACAGCATAGTTCTTATGCAGAGACTGCACAGACACAACACTAATGCGACGATTTTTGGGTATTAGCAGTACCCAGTTTTCTCAAGCGGCCACCCATGTCAGTACTAGCTGTGGATGCGCTGCCTAACTTCAGTGATCAGACGAGAACTGGTGTGTCCAACGCAATTCGCCGCTCCCTAGGAGGCTTCGCACGTGCGAGGGGGAGGTATGAGTGGGGGATGTAGGAGAGGGGAAAGTAGGCCTCCCTCCCTGCTTGGCTAATTCCATGTTAGCATTAACTTGGGTTGCGTTGCTTAACTTCAGTGATCTCGCGAGAATTGGTGTGTCCAACGCAATTCAGCTGTTGATCTGTGGTGTGACCCCATGCAATCAAGCACACTTCCTCTGCGCGACTGAGGTTCACAACTAAGGTAAATCAAACATCATCATCATCCGTTTATCCCGCCTGTGGCAGGGTCGGGTCTGAGGTCCCTGTCCACCCCACACACTACCATGTCTTTACGGACAACTTGTTCCCACGTCTGCTTCGTTCTATTCCTGCCCCTGGTGTTACCGACCACCTGCATATCTGGCAAGGACCTAACGAGCTCCTCCTCCCATCTTCTCCTGACGTGTCCATACCACCTCAGCTTATGCTCCCTCATTCTTTTTCTGCGTTGTCCACCACCCCAGGCTACCTCTAATATGCGCATTCCTAATTCTATCAGCTCTCAACACGCCACTCATGTACTGCAGGATTCGCATCTCGGCCGCTTGCATTCTATTGACGCGGCTCTAAGGTAAATCATACATCATCATCATACCCTTATCCAGCCTGTGGCAGGGGCGATCTGCGGGTGCAATGAACATGCTCCGACTGGCGGCACCCCAGCCGGGCGTCTGGAGCCCGCAGGAAATATTGGCTGAATTGTCTGTGGGGGGACGCCGGCCGACCCCACTACTAAGGTAAATCAAACAACAAGCGGCCAAGTTGCGGTGGTGCGGCCAAGCTGCGTTGTGCGGCCAAGTTGCGTTGATGCGGCGAAGTTGCGTTAGTGTGGCCAAGTTGCGTTAGTGTGGCCAAGTTGCGTTGGTGCGGCCAAGTTGCGTTAGTGCGGCCAAGTTGCGTTCGTGCGGCCAAGTTGCGTTGGTTGTGCGGCCAAGTTGCGTTGGACAAACCAGTTCCCGTTAGATCGCTGAAGTTAAGCAGCGCACACCCACGTCAATAGCAACTTGGATGGTTGGTAAAGAACGTTGGGTGCTGCAAATTAACCCTGTTCCTCGTCCTTTCACCTACCTCCTCATCTCCCGCGGGCAGCCTCCTAAGGGGTTGACTTGTTATGGCTGCCTGGCTTACACCCCAACCCACAATCCAATCCAACAAACAAATATGAAGACACTAAAGTTTACAAACAAGTTTCCAACAACTTTGTCAACAACTTTTGGCCGACGTGTGAATGATCTTTCAGTGGAGAAAACATAGCAGAAAAAGCGTTAAATTCTACTTGCAATTCTAATTGTAATGAAAACAGAAAATGAATGTGTTGTGCTGTATATGGACTATAAAATATGAACAAAAACAAGGGGCGAGAGAGAAAGGGTAGTAATGGAGGAGAGAGGGGGACCAAGGAAGAAAACAATTTGAACACCAAAACTGGCACTTTCTTTTTAAAGTGTTGTTCATTTGAAACTGTTATGGCGCCGTTAACGGGTTCGCTTCATTTAATCCAACTCGCATTTATTTTTCTTCTTGGGCAATAATCGAATTTTGCAAGACATGGCGAATATAAGATGTCTACTTTCTTCATCACCATTTCTACGCAGAATAACAACAATCTATAGACGCATTTAGATAGAAAAGGGGCGGTGATAGAAGAGGCGGCGAGGTCTAAATACTGTTTTCAGTTTTTGAAAATGAACAACCTCGAAAGAGATGGAAAATTTTGGAAAGAAAGAAGAGAGCGAAGGGGTTGAAATGCATTTAGAGGAAAACTTAGAACAGAAAAAAAAAGAAAGTTTCTACGATAGAAAACTTCTATCTATTGATTCATATTATATTACATTACACAGGTTTAATCAAGCATAGATACACATACCATTTAATTTTCTTTTAGGATATATACACACACCCCTTCTGTCCCCTCTTTCCCATGTACCCTTCTCTTCGTCTCCATCAATGCCATTGCCATTAATCCTTTTTAGTCACTTACAGTGTAAAAGCATAATCCATTTAGACAACCTTTCAGTATACGGTGTGCCATGTTCATGCGAACACTTTGAAAGTGAATTTCTTAACGGTTTCTGCCTTCTTTCTACACAAGAGTCTATCAAAAGCGTGTGCCAATTTATTAGTCAAGCTGCAACCTCCTTTAAATGGGACTGTGTAGGCCGCCGCTGCCGCCATCAATGGTTGATTCTTACCATATTTCATTTGACTCCATACAACTATCCATGAACAAGATCCCGACATAGAAAATTAGAAAAGTAACAAAACAAGTCATCCATCGTGGCAGAACTTGATTATTTCCGGTTTCTTTGGCATTCAGGAGTACTGATGCTACACACCACTACCAGGTGTACCTAAACTCCAATACCGCCTGGAGTTAGTTTTCGTTCGTTCGTTTATTGGTGTTTTAGGACCCTTCAACTGCAAAGTCATTAGAGCCCCATCTACTGCGTAGTTCTAATGCAGAGACTACACAGACACTACACTAATGCGACGATTTTGGGGTATTAGCGGTACCCAGTTTTCCCAAGCGGCCACCCATGTTAGTACTATAGTGCTCGCCACGAAAGTTGACACATTGGTGGGAGGCAAAGGATGAGTCCTCTTCGAAAAATAGGGAAAACATTGAAGTTGTACTTGAACCCGCCGTGGTGGCGTAGTGGTTAGCTCACTCGGCAACTACGCCAGTAGTTCTAGGTTCGATACTGGACCATGGTGGGTCGGCTTCTTTCGGGCGAGAGAGAAGCCGCGAGTGTGCCTTCTTTCGGATGAGAAGTAAAACCGAGATCCCGTGTGGGTGTACGATGGCGCTTGCACGTAAAAGAACCCTCTCTACTACGCAACGGGTAGATGAGGCAAAATTTCCAGGTGTAGGAGCTCGCCCCCTGGCGTCGGTAGCATTCCCCAACGAACACTAGACCGACGATAAATAAGCGTAGGGGTGCAGCTTTGGCTGGCAACCGGCTGCAGAAAAAAACTATGTCCAATATATCACCCTGTGTCCATTCAGAGGGACAAATGGGTACCCGACCCTGCCATGGGCGGGAAAAGGGTTAGGAGTTGCTATTGAAGTTGTACTTGCCATTACTGAATGAAGCCTGCCATTTGACCTTTTTCAAACCAGCTAATTTTTGTAGTGAACTTTCTTACCTTCTATCTCCCATGTGTCATCTTTCGTGGCGAGCACTATAGCTGGGGTTGCGTTACTTTACGAGAACTGGTGTGTCCAACGCAATAAGCCGCTCCCTAGAGTAGGTAAAGATAGTCATTTGCTTCCCTGGAGCCTGTATCACACGGGTGAACAGTAGCGAGCGGTTGCATTGCGTTGGACACACCAGTTCTCATCCGATCACTGAAGCAGAGCAATCCCAGCGATTACTGACATGGGTGACCGCTTGGGAACACTGGGTACTGCTAATTCCCAAAATCGTCGTAACAGCGTGGTGCCTGTGCACACTCTGCAATAGAACTACACAGTGGACGGTGCTCATTTCGTAGACAGGTTCTTTGTCTTGGCCCACCCATATTACACCCTTACCATTGCCAGGTATTCATTTATTTGGACCAAAAATTTGTTTCCATCAAGTTGCCTTTGGGGCAAAAACAGAAGCGTTGCTTTAAGACAGAAGTCTTATGCCTAGTTCCGTATCACCACACTTCAACGCTAATCACGTCGCCACTGATGACATTTTGATGACGTTTTGTGCTAGTGCGTTATGAAGGACCGACAGCGCAATTCCTTAAGTGCAGCGCTTTATTTGGAGTCACCACACGCCGCCGTCATGCCTTACATTATCCTCCGCCATTTTTCAAGCAGACAGCTCAACCGCCAGCCAATCAGAACGCAGCGTGACGTGCGGGACGCTATGTGAGTTGACCAGTGGTCAACTCAACTACCGTCATGCATAGCTGCTCTGCGGCGCCCCAAGTAGCAGTGTGACGTCACCATTTTTTGTGCTGTGTCGTCTGATTCAACGGTAGTAGCGTTAGCGCATGGGTATACAGAACCAGGCATTAAAGCAACGCTTCACACCACTCCGCCGCGCTCTCCTGCGTTAGGTACTGGCGGCATCTTTACTTCGCATGGAAGGGTAGTTCACTTCGTCGACCCTCTTCTTTACGTAAAAGGGGTCCCCGTAAAAGGTGACGATACTCACCTCGATCAAGCAGCGACCCCAGAACCAAGAACTTATGAGTTGATCTCGTCACGATGAACCTCCCAGGCAGGTTCCAGAAAGAAAATTGAACATTCCAAAACCAGTGCCTTAGAATACTCAGTCTCGCTGAACTTCCAAATTCACATGTTTACAAGAATGTGATTAATGCACAATGGGTGAGGCGCACGGGGCCGGAAATGAGATTTGAATGAAGCGGTTCGAACCAACACTACCAGCGTACATCCTCAAAAACTACAAAAACTAAACTTGGCAAGCACTGTCACAGCTGGTAGCGTGGCCGAGCGGTCTAAGGCGCTGGTTTAAGGCACCAGTCTCTCCGGAGGCGTGGGTTCGAATCCCACCGCTGCCAATTTTCTTTTGTTCCGTTTTAGGAGGTCAAAGTGCAATTTCGCAATTGAGTCCTAGAGACCGGTCGTGACAGCATTGGGTACAATACTGTACTGTGAAATGAAGTTCTAAAAATCTTTGTCATATTTTATCATAATTTTCTTGCATTATTATTGTATATGTTATGCCCGGTTGGGCCCCGGTTGGCCCCGGTTGGGCATATGTTATGCAGTGTTGGGCCGAGACGAGGGACCAATGAAAGGAGAATGCAAGTGGCTGTAATGCGAATGCTGCGCTTCATAAGTGGGGTGTCGCTAGCGGATAAAATATGAAATAATCATGGCAGAGGTAGTCTGGGGATGGGAGACATCGCGGCCAACGTGAGGGAGGATAGGTTGAGGTGGTATGGACATGTGATGAGAAGGGGTGAGGAGGAACTAATTATGTCCATCGTGGGACTGCAGGTGGTCGGGAGCACCAGGGAGAGGGGAATACTAAAGCATGTTTTTGTTTCGTTGGTGTTTTACGGCCCTTCAACTACAAGGTCATTAGAGGCCCGTCCACTGCGTAGTTCTAATGCGGAGACTGCACAAACACTACACTAATGCGACAATTTTGGGGTATTAGCAGTACAATCAGACGAGAACTGGTGTGTCCGACGCAATAAGCTGCTCGGGGGAGGACCAAAGCAGACGTGGAAACAGGTGGTACAAAAGGACAAGGTTGCGTGCGGGGTGGATGGGGGCTTTATTGGAGATAGGCGGGGATAGATGGGAACCCGCAGACCCGACCCAGTCACGGGCTGGAGAAGGGTGTGATGATGATGATGATTAATTTCAAAAATACAGTACCAAAATACAACTCTATTAATTTTCATCACTGCTGACCAAACTGGTCGTAAAGTCGACGACTACCTGTATACGTCATTCAAGGGAACCGCACTCGCTGTCAGGGTTTTATGCCACTTTTCATGGTGGAAATCCCAAATCGACTTTGTATCCAAGAAAGCCTGACATGACGCCTGTTAAAAGATACAGAAACAGAACACAAAATCGAATCGTTGGAATTCGCACCCACGTCTCCGGTAACCCCCACCTGCGGTAACCAAACATGCCTTGAAGCAGTCATCCACATTGCCAAACACGCGCCCGCTTAGTTAATATTAACTGTTTAATACGCGGGTGCGCTGGAGTCTGGTCAAAGGGCGGTGAGATGTGAATTTCATCGGAAGAACCGTCGTCGGGTGGAACATAAAGCCCTAGCCCCGTGTGATATGTGCAGCGTCCCCACTGCACGGAAAAGGAACCCTACTACAAGGAGTTCGGTAACATTTTTTAGGCGTAGAAGCTCGCCCCCGACTCTGGTGGAGGACCATTGTCCCAACGAAAAGAAACAAATCGACGTATCCCACTGTGTACCCGATTCTGCCAGGGGCAGGAAACATGGTTAATGATGGCTGTTTATGGAGTCCCACTGCACGTAAAAGAACTCATGGGTCCTCGAGCCCTAGGGAGCCATTAGAAGTTCTGCTGACCAAGATTTACATAGACAGTATAAACTGTAAATCTGAAGGTCCTCAGCTTCTTTCGCATAAGGACCCTTAGAGTCCCAATTAAGATACTACTATAGGCAAAAATCGCAGGTATAGGAACTCACAATGGACACACCAGTTCTCGTCTGAGCCGATACTGGACCGAGGTGGATCCAGTATCGAACCTCCCCCTCCCCACTTTGACTACGCCTATGACAACAAGTCGATCGAGACACATTTTTAAGATAAGAAGTAGATCTTATGTACACAAAAGTTGGCCAACCCTTCCATAGAGGCTTCAGAGCTGATTGCAGCAGAGACTGAGCGGCCATTTGCGTTGGACACACCAGTTCTCGTCTGATCACTGAAGTTAAGCAGCGCAACCCCAGCTAGTACTGACATGGGTGGCCGCTTGGGAAACCTGGGTGCCGCTAATACCCAAAAATCGTCGCATTAGTGTAGTGTCTGTGTAGTCTCTGCATAAGAACTATGCTATGGACGGGGCTGTAATGACCTTGTAGTTGAAGGGCCCTAAAACCCCAACAAACAAACAAACAGCAGTAGAGACTATCGTTTAATGGACCGCTCCTGCATTCAGAGAAAAGGGTGTCAATGGCGGGAAATGGTTAGCATGATGTAGAAACGCTACATAACCGCATGAATGGTCGAACCTGCAGGCAAAACCGGGAAGAACGCTCTCTACCAGTACTGCTTTCTACTACACAACTACACAGTGAGGGCGAAATAAATTCTATCAAAATCTGCTATCAAACAGCTGCTTTGCGGTAACAGACTACTAAAATGTTGATTTAGAACAATCTACTGTACGTCGAACTAATTTTCGACTTTTATTAAAGCGGAAGCTGCTTACAGGACAGCGTACATGATGATGTCGACGGTAGCTTATTGCAGAATTTTGATCGACTCCCAAAAATTACAATTTTAATTATGAAATGTAGCTTCCAGATGTTCACTTTGTGGCTGATCAAGTACACAGTTTAGGGTCAATGTCGAAATTCTATGTCATCTAGATGAAAATCTATTTTGCCCCTCCGTAACTAAAACATGTTGGTAATGTTTGGATAGGGACGCCATATTGCGTCTTTCTATCCATCTTTCTAAACAGAACTGAAATATTGCCTTACGGACCAATGCAATTGTGAGACGAACAGCAGGAAATATGTTTATTTACTACACCGGATGTCACCCCGCTCAATTTTTAATTTCGAATAGGCAGAACCAAAAACAGAATGACGTCATAGGCATCTGCCTACTGTTGTCCTAAGCAAAGCTAATTTCAGAATTTTGTCAATGAACTTGCATTTAGAGATCACGAACGAGCATTCGTTTCCGCTTGAGGGCTTTTGATAGATTGGTTTCAAAAAGTACATTCTAGGACTGTGAGCCATCATTGGTCCCGGGGCAAGAATGAATTCCTGGATTCTAAAATGAGATTCTTTAAGTGCGTGGAGTCAGAAGTTTATGGTTGCAGGCTCGATTCTGGTTATGAAGACTGGAGGATTTCCTTTCTTTCAGCAGGATGAGGGAAAATTCCCAGGTGCAAGAGGCAGCCCCCCGACTTTCGTAAAGTGTCTATTGTTGCAGTTGTTGTTTTAGGGCCCTTCAACTACAAGGTCATTAGAACCCCGTTCACTGTGTAGTTCTAATTCAGAAACTGCAGTAAAACGACGATTTTTGGGTATTAGCGGTACCCAGTTTTCCCAATCGGCCACCCATGTCAGTACTAGCTGGGATTGCGTTGCTTTTTGTTGTTTGTTGGTGTTTAAGGTCCCATCAACTACAAGGTCATTAGAGACCCGTCCACTGCATAGTTCTAATGCATATGCTGCACAGACACTACGCTAATGCGACGATTATTGGGTATTAGCAGTACCCAGCTTTCCCGAGCGACAACCCATGTCAGTACTAACTGGGCTTGCGTTGCTTAACATCAGTGATCGGACGAGAACTGGTGTGTCCAACACACCGCTCCCCCCGTGAAGTGCCCCAACCATCAGGAGAACGACAATAAATAAGTATATGGGTTATAGTTTTGGTCGACAGTCGGCTTAGAAGAATATCGGCCATGTGTCCATTCAGAGGAAAAATTATGGGTACCGACCGTAGCGGCCCTTGAAGAATAAAGTTATGATCCGCGCAATTGATATCGTGCAGTACACATATGTGGCCTGCCACTAAGAGGCATATCGAGGGAAAGACATCAGCTTTTGGGCGCAGTTGCAATAGGCGCCATGATCACTTTATGGCCCTCAAGATAACGCATATGCTACCAATGTGGACCTCCGGAAATTCCTAGTTTGACGTACCCGACTTTGTGCACTGGAGAAACCAGACCTAACTGTCAATTCGAAGTAAAACATTTCCACTTACATACCATTGTTTGTACATAAAACCCGCCGCGGTGGCATAGTGGTTAGCACGCGCGGCAACTGTGTCAGTAGTTCTAGGTTCGTTACTGGACCGCGGTGGGTCGGCTTCTTTTGGGCGAAAGAGAGGCCGCGAGTGTGCCTTCTTTCGGATGAGAAGTAAAACCGAGGTCCCGTGTGGGTGTACGATGGCGCTTGCACGTAAAAGAACCCTCTCTACGCAACGGGTAGATGAGGCAAAATTTCTAGGTGTAGGAACTCGCCCCTTGGCGTCGGTAGCATTCCCCAACGAACACTAGACCGACGATAAATAAGCGTTGGGGTGCAGCTTTGGTCGGCAACCGGCTGTAGAAAAAACTATATCCAATTTATCACCCTGTGTCCATTCAGAGGGACAAATGGGTACCCGACACTGCCATAGGCGGGAAAAGGGTTAGGAGTTGCTTTTTTGATGATGATGACTTCCAATATCGTCGACAAAAAGCTCACAAATTATATAAACGCCGCACCAAAGACGCAACGGCGTTTATTGGAATAAATACGGTACTGATTAGCAAGGGTGCCCAGCGGGCCCATGGAAATCTTGACCCAGAGGGCCATTGCGCTGCGGGACTCGAACACCTCCCACTTTGTCTTCGTTTGCTATTTTCGTTTTTAAGAAATGTCGAAAGTTCACCCGCGTGAGCTGCACTTTTAGTTGAATTGTGAGAAACAAAAATAGATGGCAGCGGTGGGATTCGAACCCACGCCCCCCGAAGAGACTGGTGCCTGAAACCAGCGCCTTGGACCACTCGGCCACGCTACCACGGTTGGTTTTTTTACTACCAGTCATGTATTTCCAAAATCATTAATTGTTTCTGGGAATTCGCACATGCCAGGGAATCACCCCAGGCACAACTACTCTTGGCTCCTGTGGTTTACGTCATAATTTAACCATCTGCTCAAGCGCTATTCTCGTCAGTGTCGCATGCTAGGGAACTACGCATTAAGGCTGGTTCAGTGGCAAGCGCTACCAGCGAAAAGAGCGTGCGCGCAACCAACAAAATAGTGACGTAGAGCACCGTCACCAAGACGAACTGCGCGAGGACTCGTTCAGCAGTAAGCGGCAGATAGGACGCGCGCCGGTTGATTTTGACAATGTCCGCTAGGCGGCGTAATGAGCGAACAATGGTGTCATGGCATAATGAGCGTCGTCTACAGTACAACCAACCAATCATCAGCGCGCGGGAACGCTGCGCTCTGAAAGCATTTGACTACAGGCTGCTTCACACTGGGCGAAGTAGCAAGTCAAGTAACACGCGACTTACCTGCCACCAAGCAGGCAAGTAGCAAAAAAGTGATCACACGCAAGTTCATAAGTGAGTAGCTGTTAAGATGAACAGACTACAGGGTTACCACAGAGACTGCATTTGGAAAGTAATAAATTCTGCAGTAGTAACCCTATACTTTTGATTTTCTTTTTTAATCTTCTCATTGAATCCAGTAATCTTAATCCTCATTTCCAATGCATTATAAGCCGATTGTCTCATGTTTTTATCTTTATAATTTGGTGATTTGAAATTCCATACATTCGGGGTCTAAATACCATGAAACAAATTCTGCAGTTGTATCCTCTCTTTCCAACGCGACATTTTTATATTAAAAACAACGAAATTTGTGAGGTGCACTGCAAAATAATTTGCAGCTGTCGATATCCACCAAAATGAACCGATTAAATGCCAAAATTTGAATCGAAAAAGCCCGATTCAAAGAAAAGCAATACCGAAAAACGCAACGGTGAACTAAAAATAATTGACGGAATTTTTATAAAGCTGGGTGCCGACCAAAAGTTTGACAGTCCCGCTATCCTTGCTCGGCCCGGTTGCGTTCACAGCAGCAACCAATCAGAAGCAGCAATTTAGCAGTAAGGAATTATGGGAAGGCGTTACTTGCCAAAAAAATTGGAAACGAATCTATTCATTTTACTTGCCGTTTTTACTTCGCGACTTGCCATTTTTAGCCTGATCACACGTGGCAGGTTGCAAGTTGCTACTTGCTACTTAGCCCAGTGTGAAGCAGCCTTACTAGTCAACTGCACTTTTCCTCCCATTCCTCAACTCCCTCCCTACATAATTATGCGCCGACGTCATCCGTTTCTGTGTTACTTCGTCTGCTCACGCGTTATCTGCCGCTCTTGCGCGTGCCACTGAACCAGGCTTTAGAAAACTATTTCTTTTATTGTATCACAGAGGTACGAGTATATTGTGTTATAACTACGCTTTCGGGAATTTGAGTAAAGACAATCAAATCCCGAAATACGTCGCCTTTCTCCACTTTCACTTTCAGTACCCTTCACATCACTCCACTTTTTGACAATACTTCGATGCAGCTGTGTATTAATTAGGAAGGGGTAAAATTATCTCTCCATGCAATAAACTTCAAAAGGAAAACGAACCACATTCCGTAGCTGGCAGCGGTGGGATTCGAACCCACGCCTCCGGAGAGACTGGTGCCTTAAACCAGCGCCATAGACCACTCGGCCACGCTACCGCCTTGCTGGTTCCCTGCACGCATCGTGGATTCCGGCTATGATGGCAATTTTTGCACTCTTACGAAAGATAGGTCCATTTTGTGTGTGCTTCATGCCTTATTCCAGGAACCAAACCTGGGCCTGAGCTTCAAGAGCCAAGCACTATCAATCATTGAACTAAGGCGCTGGTTTAAGGCACCAGTCTTTTCGGAGGCGTGGGTTCGAGTCCCACCACTCTAAGTGTTTCGAATTTTGCTTTTACAGCTGGCACGAGAGTAACGTCATCTTCAGTTTCCGGTCGTAAAAATTCCCTGAGTCCTCGCAGGGCGTGGAGTTCATCACGTGTCTGGCATCAGTGCCGTCTTAACAGTATTAAGGCTCCCTCGGCAAAGTAGCGTGCTGGCGCCCTTGCGACAACCACTGACACGGAATAAAATGTAAATGGCCACTTAACGTGCAAAGATTAGCATGGGTGACCAGAGGGCCCATGTCGACCTGTCGGAGGCATTGCGGCTCCGGGACTTGAACACCTCTTATCTTGTCGTTTGCTGTTTTCGTGTTTAAGAAATGCCGAGGGTTCACACGCGTGAG
>JAAFCE010005724.1:7118878-7133141 GCA_013389805.1 Trigoniulus corallinus
CCGCAGAGACTGGTGCCTTAAACCAGCGCCTTAGACCACTCGGCCACACTACCGTCTTGCTGGTTTCCACACGCATCGTGGATTCCGGCTATGATGCCAATTTTGCACTCTTACGAAAGAAGGTCCATTTTGTGTGTGCTTATGCCTCATTCCAGGAACCAAACCTGGGCCTGAGCTTCAAGAGCCAAGCACTATCAATCGTTGAACTTCACCACAGTGGAAACGTGGCCGAGTGTTCCAAAGCACTGGTTTCGGGCAATGTCCTTGGGTCAGCATTCATGTAGGTGGGTAACAACTTGACTCTCCTGTCGACAGGAAGTTGTACTCCTATAGAACGGTTTGATCCAGATACATCTGTCAACGAGAACATACCCGGGGGGCTAACGTGCAAGGTAGTGTGGCCGAGTGGTCTAAGGCGCTGGTTTAAGGCACCAGTCTCTTCGGAGGCGTGGGTTCGAGTCCCACCACTGCCAAGTGTTTCGAATTTTGCTTTTACAGCTGTCACGAGAGTAACGTCATCTTCAGTTTCCGGTCGTAAAAATTCCCTGAGTCCTCGCAGGGCGTAGAGTTCATCGCGTGCCTGGCATCAGTGCCGTCTTAACAGTATTAAGGCTCCCTCGGCAAAGTAGTGTGCTGGCGCCCTTGCGACAACAACTGACACGGAATAATATATAAATAGCCACTTAACGTGCACAGATTAGCATGGGTGACCAGAGGGCCCATGTCGACCTGTCGGAGGCATTGCGGCTCCGGGACTTGAACACCTCTTGTCATTTGCTGTTTTCGTGTTTAAGAAATGCCGAGGGTTCACACGCGTGAGCTGCACTTTTAGTTGATTGCTCACAAACAAAAATAAGTGGCAGCGGTGGGACTCGAACCCACGCCTCCGCAGAGACTGGTGCCTTAAACCAGCGCCTTAGACCACTCGGCCACGCTACCTTCGTGGTAAACTGCTTACCATATTTTTGTTTTCCTTCCAAGGGTATCGGAAGTCAGTGCCGTGTGAACCGCATTACGGGGGGCGGCGAATTGCGTTGGACACACCAGTTCTCGTCCGACCACTGAAGTTAAGCAACGCAACCCCAGCTAGTACTGACATGGGTGGCCGCTTAGGAAAACTGGGTACTGCTAATATCCAAAAATCGTCGCATTCGTGTAGTGTCTGTGCAGTCTCTGCATAAGAACTACGCTGTGGACGGGGCTCTAATGACCTTGTAGTTGAAGGGTCCTAAAACACCAACAAACAAACAACGCATTACGGGCGCCTGGGCCCTTTCCGACCAAGTGAAGTTTACTTACGTGAACGTCTCAATTACGCAAAAGATGACGACACTCACCCCCATCAAGGAGCGACCCTACAGCCCGGAGATTGTGATTTAATCATCCCCATGAACCGCCGAGACGGGTTCCAACAAGTATATAATAGAGTTGTAAAGTTACCTACAACTCCTATCGTTGGTAATCCAGGCATTGTCAAATTCCGGCCCGTTAGCTCTATATGTGAGGCCCATACACAAGTATCGTTTCTTAACTTCTCAACAAAAGCGCCATTTTTAAATGGGGCCTCTCTCACCCGAGAAAGGACAACCCACCTAAATCTAGAATCAAACCTGGGCGTACTCAGGCCATTCGTTTCCTGTCTGAAGGAAAGTACTAGTCCCCGACTGTCTGGGCCAGTACGGAACTTCCACTCTTTTCTGTGTTTAAACATACCCCAGTCCATAAAAAGTTTGCCAATTAGGCAGAATTCAGGCCAGACGGAAGAGAAAAGTCGTGTTCGCCACCATGGGGAGCAGCTTCTTGGGTGATACTTGGAATATGTTTCAGACCTGCTACAGGCGCAGGACGTAGAGAGCTCGATTACTGCGTCAGTTTTTCTTAGTTCGATACTTGAACGAGGTGGGTTGACTACTTTCGGGAGATAGAGAGGCCCCCAGTGTGCCTACCGTCGAATGAGACAAAACCGCGGTCACGTTAAAGAACACTCTCTACTTTGCAACCGGTAGCGCCCCCCCCACCTCAATGGCGTTGGTGAAGTGCCTCAACGGACAGTATATCGACGATAAATCAGAATAGGGATTGCAGCTTTGGTCGGCAGCTAGCTGCGTAAAAATACCGTCCAATGGATCCCTCATGTGTGCATTCAGAGGGACAAACGGGGATACGCGACCCTGCCATAGGCGGGAAAAGGGTTAGCAGTTGCTTTTCGAAGTGCATATTTACTTGGCTAAAGTTTACTTACTCCCCCTACCCCAGGGGTCAGGCTATTACACTTGGAAATATTGCCAAATTTCATTTTTCTCAGTTTTGTAAGTTTTTTAGGACCCTGCAACTACAAGGTCATTACAGCCCCATGAACTGCCTAGTTCTAACGCAGAAACTGAACCGACACTGCACTAATGCGACGAGTTTTGGGTATTTGCTGTTCTCGGTTTTCCCAAACGGCCACCCATGTCTGTAATAGCTGGGGTTGCGCTGCTGAATTGGTGTTCCCAACGCAATGAGCCGCTCCCAAACGGGTTTGGAATGTTGATTGTGGAGTGTCTGTGCAGCCTCTGCATTAGAATTATACAGTGGACGGGGCTCTAATGACCTTGTAGTTGAAGAGCCCTAAAACATCAATAAACAGCGACAAAGGTTGCACAGAGATTACCTGCTAGACTACGGCATCAGTGATTCCGTTGACTGTCCTGACTAAAATGTACTTCTTTTCTTTGGGTTGGTTATATTTCGTTTCTTTGGTGTTTTGGGGCTTTTCCTTAGAGCCCCGTCCACTGCGTAGTTCTATCCAGAGACTGCACTGACACTACACAAATGCAACGATTTTTGGGTATTAGCAGTACTGAAGTGCAGCAACGCAACCCCAATTAGTACTAACACTGGTGGCTGCTTGGGTAGTTTGTTGGCGTTTTAGGGCCCTTCAACTACAAGGTCATTAAAGCCCCGTTCTCAGCATAGTTCTTATGCAGAGACTGCACAGACACTGCACTAATACGACTATTTTTGGGTATTAGCGATACCCCGTTTTCCAAAGCTGCTATCCATGTTAGAACTAGCTGGGGTGGCATTGCTTAACTTCAGTGATCAGACGAGAACTGATGCGTCCAACGCAATAAGCGGCTCCCTAGAGTAGGAATAGATATCGATTTGCTTCCCTGGAGCCTGTATCACACAGGCGAACAGTTGCGAGTCCCTCCCCTGCCAAATTTCACGTGTATTTCAGTCCATATTGTAGGAGCCGACCCTGCCATAGGCGGCTTTGTTTTGTTGGTGTTTCAGGTCCTTCAACTACAAGATCATTAGAACCCTGTCCACTGCGTAGTTCTAATGCAGAGGCTGCACAGACACTACAGGAATGTGACGATTTTTGGATAGTAGCAGTACCCAGATTTCCCAAGAAGCCACCCAGGTTAGTACAGTACTAGCAATGCCGGACTTAGATATTGAGAGGCCCTAGGCTATTTGAATTTTGAGGCCCCTTTCAAGCCATTTTGAGGCTCTTTTCTTAAATTTTGAAGCTCGCTAAATTTTAAGGCCCTAGGCTTCAGCCTAATTAGCCTAATGGTAAATCCGCCACTGAGTACTTAGCTGGGGTTGCGTTGACGTCTTCAGTGATTAGACGAATACTGGTGTGTCCAAAGCCATTTGCCGCTCCCATAGGCGGGATAAATGTCCCTAGCTACTTTTTGCTTGGTATTTGTTTCGATAAACAGTCACCATTTCTATTATTTAACAAACTCATTTAAACATTGCTACTAAAATTCAAGACAGGAAATTTGGTAAGCCAGCCATTCTTTTTCGTCTCTGATTCCAAATTATTTTATCCAAATGAAAGTAAGAGAGTTTACAAACTTAAATCAACATCAAATTTTCGATTTTTCCCATTAAGGCTTTCAAGGGTCTTTTCAAAACACAATTTGCATAGTCAAGTCGTCATTAAAAATTTAACTTATTATGAATTTATCATAAACGTATTAACGAATACAGTCTTCAAGTAATCGTCAGGTTCCAAAATGGAAAGTGGAAGGCGAGCGACTGAAATTTACTTAAAAATTTATATCGAGACATGGAGATGAATTTAAATGTTACCTGCTGCCTTGGAAGGGAGATAGCGCATTCGACTACTGCACGTAAAGGAACCCGCTTTACCAGTGGCAGCTCGTGAGAATTAACAATGGTGGGGCACCATGGATAAAGTTAAAATTTTCTGTGTGGTGGGACTAGGGTATAACCCTTTTATACAGTCTGGTCTCTTTTTATGCGGGGGATACGTTCCTCAGAAAATTGCAGAAAAAGAATTCACATAAAGGGAGACTATATCATCATCATCATCTCACCCTTCTCCCGCCTGAGGCAGGGTCGGGTCTGTGGGTTCTAATCCTCCATTCCCGCCTATTTCCCACCAAGTCCCCCTCCACCCCGCACACCTCCATGTCCCTTTGCACCACCTGCTCCCATGTCCGCTTCGGTCTTCCTCTACCTCTGGTGCCCCCAACCAGCTGCAGTCCCATAATGGACCTAATAAGCTCCTCCTCTCCCCTTCGCATCACATGCCCATACCACCTCAACCGGTTCCCTCTCATCTTCTCCGCAATATCTCCCACCCCCAGGCTACCTCTAATGTAGTCGTTTCTAATTCTGTCCAATCGCGTCACCCCACTCATGTAGCGCAGCATTCGCATCTCGGCCACTTGCATTTGCCGTTCATGGTTCTTCCTAACTGCCCAACACTCTGACCCATACAGCATAGCTGGCCTAACGACGGTTCTGTAGACCTTACCCTTCAACTTTATTGGGACCCGGCGGTCACACAGGACCCCACTTGCCTGCCTCCATTTCAGCCACCCTGCATTAATTCTATGGGTCACATCAGAATCTATTTCCCCATTGCTCTGGAAAACTGATCCTAAATACCTAAACTTTTGTACCACTGGAATCCTGTCTCCCCCACAGTGAAGCTCACCCCCTTGCCCCTGGTCACTAAAATTGAAAGCTAGGTACTCTGTCTTCTTCATGTTCACCTTGAGACCCCCACTTTCCACTGCTGTCTTAATGTCCTGTAGGCCCTTTTGTGCATCCTCTTTGGACTCCTCTAGCCGTCCCACATCATCAGCAAATACCAGGCACTGAGGAGCCCATTCCCCTACTCCCGTCAGCAACTCATCCATTACTAGCGTAAATAGATATGGGCTAAGTGCTGACCCTTGATGCACCCCAACCAGCACGTTGAAACCTGCAGTGTTTCCCCATGCTGTCCTCACCCTAGTGATGCAACCTTCATACATATCCTGCACTACCCTAATAAGGCCCTCATCAACCCCTTTCTTCCTTAAAACGCTCCACAGTACCTGTCTAGGGACACTATCATAGGCCTTCTCCAGGTCAACAAATACTGCATGGAGGTCCTTCTTTGCTACTCTATGCTTCTCTATCATCTTTCTTAGAATAAAGATTGGTTCCATGGTGGACCTACCAGGCATAAATCCAAATTGGTTTCCCCGGACCCTAGTTTGCTCTCTGAGGCGACACTCTATGACTCGCTCCCACAGCTTCATAGAGTGGCTCATTAGCTTAATGCCTCTATAGTTTCCACAGTCCTGGGCATCCCCCTTGCCCTTGAACAATGGAATTATCCAACTCTCACGCCATGCAGATGGCATCCTATCACCTTTTGCTAACTTATTAAAAAGCTTCACAAGCCATGCAATGCCTGTGGTCCCCAAGGTGTGCCAAACATCGATGGGGATCTTATCTGGGCCTACTGCTTTGTGACCTTTCATTTTGTGAAGGGCTCTGACGATTTCAGCCTCACTCACCCTGTCCACTGCCTGAGGAATTATGCTTGGGTTGCTTGCTGTGGCTGTTACACTGGTGACAGTATTTAAGAGGCTGTGGTAGTATTCCTCCCACCTTTTGATCACCTCTGTTGGTTGGAACAGAACCCTACCATTGGTATCCTTGACTGTTATAGCCCTGGTAACGTCCTTACTCATTTTATCCCTGGTTTTAGCCAGTCTAAAAACTGCTTTCTCTCCTTCCCTTGTCCCCAATTTTTCATATAGTGCCTCATACTTCTGATACTTGGCCAGGGCAATGGTCCTTCTGGCATTTTTCTTTGCCTGAACATAGTCTATCTTTGAAACCTGGTCCCCTATTTCTCTCCACCTATGGAAAGCTACCTTCTTTAGTTTGATTGCAGCTTCCACCTCCTCAGTCCACCACCATGTCTGCCTACCCTGATAAGCTCCTCCTACTCTACCCCTACCTAAGTGAGCCTCACCACATCTCCTAATTTTCCTGGCAACCCTGTCCCACATGGCATTGGCTGACCCATCCCATTCCCAGTCAACCTGGCTGAGAACCTCCTGCTGGAATTCATCTGCCTTGGTGGGCAACTTCCACCACCTAATAACTGATTCTCCCTTCCAAGTATGATGCCTAACTGTCCCCTTCATTAGTAATTCTATCATGAGCAGCTTATGGCCACTCTCCTTCTGGAAATCCTCACTGGGTAGAGCCCAGCAGTCTTGGATCTCTGCCCTGTGCTGCATCCTAACCATGAAAAAGTCTATCTGGGAGCTCCCCTGTGGTGACTGAAAAGTGATTAGGTGCTTTTCCCTCTTTTTGAACCAAGTATTGGCCAATGCAAGGCCATGTGCTCTTGCTGTCTCAAGGACCTTCTGCCCCTCTGGGTTGATCATCCCATACCCACATCCCCCATGTACCTCCTCATATCCCAGACCGTTGTTACCCACATGTGCATTAAAGTAACCCCCAATAATCAGACGCTCATTTCCCCTGCCCTGTCTAATTGTACTGTCTACTGAGTGTACCAACTCATCAAAATCATTCCAAAAGGCTGTTTTTATGTTGTCACTCAGGCCTGCTTGGGGGGCATATGCACTTATGAGGTGGAGCCCTATACCCTGCCAAACTACAGAAACTAACATTAACCTACTACTAATTCTCCTAACTGAAGTGACCCCTTGCTGTAGTTCACTACTTAATACAATACCCACCCCATAATGTCCCTCTTCACTACCTGCATAGATGAGTTTGTATCCCTCCCCCAGGGCCTGTGACCTATTACCCTTCCAACGCATTTCCTGGAGGAATGCAACACTGACCCTCCTATGCTTCAAAATTGTTACTAGCTCTCCAGTCTTCCCTGAGAGGGTCCCCAGATTCCACGTCCCTAGTCTAAGTCTACCCCCCTTATTTGGTATGACAGCTCTGACTGGGGGCACCCCAGCCAGACGTCCAGAACCCACAGTGATAATAGCAGGGCAACCTGTGAGGGGGTGCCGTCCAACCCCACAGGAGACACTCATTAGTGGACTAATCATTGCCAAGTAGTGGAGGTCTCACACTGACCTGGCAGTCCCTTCACAACTTAAAACTTATCACTAAACCAAACTACTAACTACAAAACCCATAAACCAATAACCAATAAATTACTAATAAAATAAAATAATAAATAAAATATGTAAATATGTAAATTAATAATTAAACATTTAAATAAATATATAATGAAATAAATGATTAAAATATTTGCTGCAGATAAATTTGGGCTCCTAGCTCCAATGCAGCTCAGTGTCTGTCTATGCAGATGACACATGTGCTGCAGTGAAGCACGATGGGAGCAGCAGAAATGGCGTGAGGTTAGGCCAAGTATGCCGACCTCACACCAAGCCTCTCACACCACTCAAAGGGCCCAAAAAAAACCGCAATCCTACCATCCTCTAGAATCACAAGTTGTTTGCCTTGGAAAAGGCGGTTTTGGTTCTTCTGTTTGTGTTGTTTTTTCGGACAAAATCCAAAAAATCGACGCAACAAGATAGATCGCTATGCAATGAGCCAAGCGCCACCTAGCGGTCTCCTAAAAGGGAGACTATAAGTCCATGGAAAAATGAGGGATACGTTCCATAATTTTTAAAATTTGCATAACTCCGAAATAACGAATTAAAATGAATGTACAACTGCATAAAAAAAAGTTTGTTGATGTTAGAGAAAATAGGTTTCTTAATAAATTTCTTTAGGAAGCTGAAAAAGATTTATATGAATCTTAAATAAAATTGTATTTCAATTCAATTGTCTATCTGGTAAAGCCCACTTCACAATAACATCGGGAACGAGAACGGCAACGGCCGGGAAAGTTGAAAAAAAATTCATCTTTCCCTGTTAAACGTAAGCCATTTGACCAATAGGAGCGCACCTCCACCACATGACGTACCCGTCGCCCCTCCCCTCCGCTCAAAATACGTTTTACGTTGCCGTTCCCATTGCTGTTGTGAAGCCCGCTTAAGGGTGTACACCAGGGGTGGCCAACTTTTGTGTAGGGGAGACCGGGACAAGTTGACGATACTAAGAGTTTTCAAAATTAATTTTTTATTTTTCTTGCGAGATAAAATGTTTTACTGTGCTGAGATACTTAGAATGTACCTTTATTTATAATTTAGTGGTTTAAAGTGAAACATTTTTTGATATCCTCAAGGTGATTTCCTAATGTTTAATGAAAGATGTAAAATTCGTCATCTTGCCCCAGACCCGGGGCAAGATGACGGTCATTAAAAAGTAAAAGAAATTAGCAAATTCTCCAAATTCTGTTATTGTACCCTTATTTCTTTTATAGTAAAATAGGATTAGGCATTATTTATTACATTATTAAAGGTAAATGAAATAATATTTTTAATTTATTTTGTGAATAACGAAAACGCATTAACACTAAAAGTTTAAATCGAAGTAAATAGTAAATCGGATTTATTGTCAACTTAAAAGTTAATGTTTCTAGTTAAAAATAATCACAGGTAAGTTGTCCACCACAAAGAAGATGCCAGTTAACATTGAGTGTCCAGATGGTGAGTTCGTCAACTTGCCCCAGTCATCTTGCCCCAGCAACAATTTTAAAATTTAAGCATTATAGCAATAAGATTAAAAAATTATTTTAATAATGAATACTGAATATGAATAGCCAGTTGTCTAATGTAGATGAAAATGCTATTAGATATTTCTATAGCTTACCTGTATATTAATTATATCTTATTTCCAAAATTTGGTTTCATATAGCACACAGCAGGAAAACAATGAAACTCATATAAATAATATAGTAATGGTAATAGAACCTTGAAAAAATGACTATCAGGAAAATCGCTAATTAAGGCATTAGTCATCTTGCCCCGGTCTCCCCTACATAAGATCTACTTTTTATTTTAAAAATGTGTTACGATCGACTTGTCGTTATAGGTGTAGTCTAAGTGGGGAGGGGGAAGTTCGGTACTGGACCCAATTCGGTCCAGTATCGCACCTGTGAACCACTGATGCAGACCTAGAAACACTGAGCCACTATGTCACGAGTGATCGACCAAAATTGGTTTCGTGATCGACAGGATGGCTACCCCTGTTATAGCGTCCATTAGATGTGCAATTGACGCTGCACTGACAAAACGCATTTGCAGGAAGTGCTCCAGGCTATTTTTGTGGGTGTACAAATACTTTCTGGGGTCACTGTATGGTCGTTGGCTATGAACTGGGTGGTATGACCGAGTGGTCAAAGGTGCTGGTTTTAAGCACCTATCTCTTCAGAGATGCAAGTCCCGGGTCGCATCACTGACAGTATTTTGATGTATTGTGCAGTGTTTTAATGATCTATTGCTTTCATATGATCACTGAACAAGAAAACAAGTCATGAAACAAAGATTATGAGTGTGACCACCCGTTTTCAGTCAGCTGGCTTTTAAAGAACCTTTTCTACATGGAAAATAGTATGCTCTTTCTAATTGAATAGGCCCTACCTACATTAATCACAGCCATTTGCTTTTGCTATAGCCAGTATCTGTCTGAGTAGTTCACCATGGGCGTTCTGAACATAGGAACTCGTGGTAGTGTGTTCTACCCTGGCCAATGGGTAACGGCATTGATTATTTGGTATATCTAGGAGGGTCACCCCAGAAAAGATGTTTCTCTTTCTCTCTCATTCACTGTCTCATTCAACCTCTCCTCCTGTCTCTCGTTGTTTCCTTTTCTCGCTCCCTTTCCCTCCCCAGCTTGAAGGACTTTATTTGTGATATCTAGGAGGCACCACAGAAGAGAGTTGTCATGTCTCTCTCTTCCTCTCTCCTGTTTCATTCAATCTCTCCCTCTTCCTCACTCCTCTCTCATTCAAGGGAGCGGCTTGTTGGGTGGAACACACCAGTTCTTGCCTGATCACTGAAGTTAAACAACGCCACTCCAGCGAGTAGAAACATGGGTGGCCGCTTGGGAAAACTGGGTACTGCTAATATCCAAAAATCGTCACATTAGTGTAGTGTCTGGGCAGTCTCAGCATTAAAACTATGCAGTGGACGGGGCATTAACGACCATTGTAGGTGAAGGGCCCTAAACCACCAACAACTGAATCTCTCTCTCTCCTCTGTCATACGATCTCTCTCCCTCTCCCTAGTCGGAATGAATTTATTTGTGATAGCTAGGATGGATCCTAGAACGATAACCACTCGAGCAAGGAAGGCGATAAGAACGAGCATTTCAACATCGTCTGTCGAAAGTTTGAAAGACGAAAAATGATTCACTCAGCGAAATAAGCTCTCAAAAGAAATCAAAGAAAGTTGATGCCTGTCATCATCAACAGATGCTTCAATGTAGATTTATAATCACCTGTGGTGTTGAAATAAATTCTTACAAATGTCTGCTACGTGCCACAGATTCCAAATGCAAAAAACATTGAGTTGGGTTGCATATTTCTAGAGACATCAATATGCAATGCTGTGATCCTGAACAAGACGCCCATGTAGTCAACTTGGAAAAATGTACTTTCATCGAATCACACAATTCTGTACTTAACTGGTTCAAAATAAGACATTTATATGCATTGAATGTTGTAGATTTCTACATCCGTAGAAGAAGTAGAAAAAAAGAAGAAAATACTATATGGCAAAACGAAGAAAAACAAACAAACATAAAAGAGAAAATTTATTCAACTTTCAAACCTGAACATAAATCTACGTGTAGAAAAGGCAGAACTAAAACCAACCTTCAAAATAGTAGAAAATGATTTTCGAGTGCAGGGAAGGGAGGCAATGCAAAGGTCGACAGAATTGAAACCGCAGAAAATCAAAATAAGAAATATTTTAATGTTTCTTTCCGTTCGGACGAAATAGAAGAATGCCGATAACCACCTACTGGAGGTAACAAAAAGTTTGACAACAACCTTTAAACATTAATGGCAAACTTTTACAGAATTTCAGCAGTTCCACTTAACCATTTCGACTTTAGTTAGAACTCTAAGTGAGTAGAATCCATAATTTTACTGCAGAAAGTTAATAAACCTTAATGCCGTTAGGTCGAATCGTTGTGTGAAAATGCATACAAAGGAGTATTTGCAAACAATGCAACGTTTGCACACTTCTGCTCTCAGCACAGTGTCCAAAAGTAAGCAAAGCAACTCTTAACCCTTATCCCGCCTATGGCAGGGTCGGGTGCCCATCTTGTCCCTCTGAATAAACACAAGGGTGATGTAGTGGACGGTGTTTTACAGCAGCCGGCTGCCGACCAAAGCTGCAGCCCCTATGTTTAGTTATCGTCAGTCTTCTGTTCGTTGGGGCTCTCTACCGACGCCAGGGGGGAGAGCTCCTACACCTGGAAAGTGTCCCTCATCTAGGCCTAGGCTTCTAGGCGTGCATAGTAGAGAGGGTTCTTTTACATGCAAATTCTAATTCTAATTGAAAGCACAGCAAGCAGCCCTGATAGGCCAAATTGGCAGTGGAGAGAATAACTCTCATTCCTAAGTTATAACTCTGTGAAAACCCAAAGTTCCCACAAAACTCGATATTCTCCCACCCAGTGGCGTCAATAGAAGGTGCGGGCCGCACCGGGTGACACCACGCGCACCATGAGAAATGGGGTGACCCCAAAGCAGCAGAAGCGGCTTTTTTCTGGGTGACGCCAACCCTAGCGACGCCACTGCTCCCATCCAGTACCTACCTACTACAGTACAAAGGCGCCTCCTTTCAGAAAGTTCCTAGGAGCATTCCACTGTCGAATGATCCTTCGGAATAATCCTTGGGAATACTGGGTACTGCTAATACCCAAACCGTCGTAAAAGCGCAGTGTCTGTTCAGACAGCATTACAACTATGCAGTGGACGGGGCTCCAACGACCGTCGTAGTTGAAGGGCCCTAAAACACCAATGAAACGAAAAGAATGTAAATTTTAGGAAGAACCCAATCCCGCATCGGTGGCACAGTGGATAGTGTGTTCTGTAACGGGGTCAGTGGTTCCGGGTTCGATACGATCGGCTCTTTCGGGCGAGAGAGATGCCCCGAGTGCGCTTTCTTCAGATGACAAGTAAAAACTTAGGTCCTGTGTCTGAGGTAGCAACAGAGGAGCAAAGGGATGCACCCTGCATGCAGGGCCCGCTCTAAGGAGGGGCACCCAATATTTAGGGGCGCCATTTTGACTGTAAGTGTGAGAACAGAGCACTGTTTCAAGGGGCGGCAATTTGTCTTTTTGTCCGGGACGGCATAAGTGCTAGAGCAGGCGCTGCTGCATGACGAGGAATGTTTGACGTATCTTCAGAATAAGCTGCTCAAATTTCAGTCCATGTAGAGAGGCTCGAGCCTGATCGCTGGTTTAAGGCAACAGTCTCTTCGGAGGCGTGGGTTCGAATCCCACCGCTGCCAGTCCCGTTTGACGTTGGTAAAATAACTCACTTCTTTCGTCGAACTCATATTGAAACCAGAAAATTGTCAAAACGGCCCACGGAAACCGAAACGCATGTCGGTAGCGTGGCCGAGTGGTCTAAGGCGCTGGTTTCAGGTACCAGTCTCCTCGGAGGCGCGGGTTCGAATCCCGCCGCTGCCAAGGCACTTATTTTCGATGTTTTTCTAAACAATCACGTGGGTATGATAACCGTACTGATGTCACAACCCTTTGGACGCCCCTTACAGGAATTCTGAAATGCTAACCGTCTTCTTTTTTACCTCGGGACCAACAGCAGGAGATTTCGGCAAAGCCAGCTTGGCGGCCCTTTGAAAATTCGAAACTAATAATTTGCATTAAGCAGCAGTAACAGCTGTTGAGACCAGGTCTATCAATATTGAACTTCATCCGGGTGACCATAATCGTCAATGGTCAAGAAGATCTGCAAAACGGCAAAAAGGTGACCGAGGCACCTTTCGATTTCCTTAATTTCAGGACCATGGAACCCAGCGCTAGTAGTCAAATACACTGCGAGACATACCATAAGCCTTCAGCTGCTTCCCAGGGCAGAAGTAAATCAGACAGTGCATACGACCTAGCTGCCCTCGTGGATATTAGCAAAGCTGCCCTCAAATTCACAACTGAAAATTACGGGGTTAACTCGGCGGGGATTCGAACCAACGTCTCTGCAAGACTGTTGCGTTAAAACTACAATACCACACGCAGTCCGTATATGGTTTTACAAGAATTTGATTTACAGTATACTCAACGTGGTGAGGCGCATGGGGCTGGAAGTCAGATCTGAAAGGGGCAAAAATAAAAACGATCAAAGAATTGATGCATTTTAGTAAATTAGGTGACGAGATGACACGATTCGAACCCACACTAGCGACAGTTGAATATCGTCAATAACCCCCAAATGAAGCAACACACGGGAAGGCAGGCTACAGAAGGTAGCGTGGCCGAGTGGTCTAAGGCGCTGGTTTTAGGCACCAGTCTCTGCGGAGGCGTGGGTTCGAATCCCATCGCTGCCAGACATTTTTGAAAAAAAGGGGCGTGGTACATAGTTAATTTTGTTAAACTCCGATGGTCAAAACTGTCAAAACGATATGTAAAAGAAGACCGGACAGGCGGTAGCGTGGCCGAGCGGTCTAAGGCGCTGGTTTAAGGCAACAGTCTCTTTGGAGGCGTGGGTTCGAATCCCACCGCTGCCAGTCACTCAGCATCTATGTAATGCTATTGTTTTGGGAATATCAAACATATTAAGGATTTTGCATTTTCTCGTAACGTGGTCGTTTCGGGACGAAAGACGAGAAGTAAAAAGCCTTCTCGTCCTTCCTAGCAGTCTTCAATACAATAAGGACTAGAAAATCACAAATAATCGCCCTCCTTTCTCACTTTTCTCACTTTTGTTTTTGTGATTTCTCGTAACGTGGGCATTTCGGGACGAAAGACGAGAAGTAAAAAGCCTTCTCGTCCTTCCCAGTCGTCTTCAATACAATAAGGACGCGAAAATCATAAATAAAAGTGAGAAAGGAGGGCGATTATTTGTGATTTTCTAGTCCTTATT
>JAAFCE010005724.1:7133241-7197627 GCA_013389805.1 Trigoniulus corallinus
CTAGGAAGGACGAGAAGGCTTTTTACTTCTCGTCTTTCGTCCCGAAATGCCCACGTTACGAGAAATCACAAAAATGCCTATTGAAACTAGTAAACTGCCAAAAGGACACATGAACGCCGTTTACGCCGGTAGCGTGGCCAAGTGGTCCGACGCGTTGGTTTCAGGTACCAGACACTTCGGAGGCGTGGGTTTGAATCCCCCCGCTGCCAATTACTTAGGATCCGTAAGGAACTATTGCTTTTGTGAATAGAAAACATGTTGAAACTAGTAAATTGCTAAAGGGACACATGAAAAGCAACAGCTACGCCGGTAGCGTGGCCGAGTGGTCTAAGGCGCTGGTTTCAGGTACCAGTCTCCTCGGAGGCGTGGGTTCGAATCCCACCGCTGCCATATATTTTAGAGTAATTGGGCGTAGTGAGGTAATCGGCCCAAATTTTCCCCACGCTGCTAATACCTCCTAGTGGCCAGTTTGTCCATTATATTCCTCTGCAATACGACAGTAGTCTATGGCAGTGTTTTTCAAAATATTTATTGGAATGGAACCCTTTGGAACATTTAGACTTCTCTCTGAACACTTTGGAACATTTAGACTTCTCGCGGAACCCTTTGGAACATTTACAACTCTCACGGAACCCCAAGCAGTGACAGAAAAAAAACATTAATTGATAAAGGTGTTTGTGTTAGCATAAGGAGTTGAATTCGTGGCCAAATGTTTGAGAGAGACACCACAGGTTCATCTTCGACAGACAAAAGTCGTTCTCGTTTCTCATGTTTTCATTATTGCTTTTCTATTTTACCTTGCCATTGACGGAACCCTGGAGCGGACCTCACGTAACCCTGGTTAACAAACATTGATCTATGGTGTTGGCACGTGGTTGCACATCCTTGTTTTCATTTTGAGGAACTTTGAAGACATTTGTGCCTATTGATTTATCACACTCGTAATATTCAGACTAGGAAAGTGTTTAAGCAAAATGGTATGTTGTGCAGTGGCGTCACTAGGGGAGGGGGGTTAGAGGAGTGCGGGCCGCACTGGGTGACACCACTCGAACCATGTGAGATGAGGGTAACACCAAAGCAAAAGAAGCGGCTTTTTTCAGTGCGTCACCGCACCGGGAGACGCCAGCCCTAGCGACGCCACTGATGTGTTCACTTAATGTGCATTAAGTTATACTTAAAATAAGGCCCAGCCAATTATGGCTGTGGTCTCCACCATGATTTTAGGTTGTAATGTTCCCAATATCGCCCACTTGCATGTTCCTAATAATTACCTCTATCAGATGTCACAGAGGAAAAGATAGGATAAACTGAAAATGATGGAGGCAGTGCTACCTATGAAAAACAGGGAAATGGGCTTGCTGATGGCTTCAAAGACATTTAATGTTCCAAGATCTACACTGAAAGATTATGTTAGCAAAACCAGCAGCAAAGCCTCTAACAACTTTGAACCCTTTTCCCGCCTATGGTAGGGTCGGGTATCCATGTTGTCCCTCTCATTGGACACAAGGTCGATAAATTGGACAGCGTTTTTTCACAGCTGGTTGCAGACCATAGCTGAAACCCCTAAAGCGGGCTTCACAACAGTAACGGGAACGGCAACGTAAAACGTATTTTGTGCAGAGGGGAGGGGCGACGGGTACGTCACTTGGGGGAGGTGCGCTCCTAATGGTCAAACGGCTTACGTTTAACGGGAAAGTTGAATGTTTTTCAACTTTCCCGGCCGTTGCCGTTCTCGTTCCCGATGTTATTGTGAAGCGGGCTTAAGCATATTGATCTCCAGTCTACTGTTCCTTGGGGCACTCCACCAACTCCCGGGGATGAGCTCCTACACCTGGAAATTTTATCCACGAAACTTTCCTAAACTTCTACGTTTACATAAAATTTCCCGGAAGCATCCTAGAATATCTAACGCCCCCCCATAATTTTCTGAGCCCTAATGAACATGGGCTGTGTGCAGCCAAGTTGGACACACCAGTTACCGTGAGATCACTGAAGTTAAGAAGTGCAAGCCCACGTCAATACCAACATGGGTGGTTGGTGAAGAACGTTGGGTGCTGCATATTAACCCTCTCCTTCATCCTTTCACCTACCTCCTCATCTCCCGCGGGCAGCCTCCTAAGGGTTCGTCCTGTTATGGCTGCCTGGCTTACTACCCAACCCACGAAACTAATCCAGTAGTTGAAGGGTCCTGAAACACCAACTAACAACAACAATTTTCCATAACTCTATTACAGAAAGCTTTCAAAATATCCTAAATTTCCTCAATTATTCTTCCAAATCTCCTCAAACTTTCCTGAATTTCCACTCAAATTCCATAAACTATCCCAAATCTTTCTCAAATTGTCGCAGTACAGTAAGGGCGATGATCGAGCCCTCGCTTAGGCAGGAAGTAGGCAGATTGGGCTTGCCTGCCATCCGTCAGTAAGCAGTCAGGGACTTACGAACACAGTCGCACAACTTAGCCACCGAGACAGCTGTGATTCTGAATTGCTTCTAAAATCACCTGGAAAAGGTAAAATTCCCTGATTTAGAAGTTCAGTAAATTGCTTTTAGAAGCAGACAAGCTGGATTGGTTATTTTAGAGCCCACGACTGCATTCGTCAACAGGGCCCACAATGGAGCAGTAGTAACGCGGAGCCCGTATAGACACCAGGGCCGGCCATCCGGGGGGTGCAGAGGGTGCACGCGGGCTCCACGATTGAGGGGGGCCCATCATCAGGGTCCAGGGTGTAGGGGAAACGTCCCTCATTCGACCCTGTCAATGCAACATAACCTAAACGTAACTTAACACCCTTGCCATTGAACTACACCAGGGTTGTGCAACCTTTCTGGTGTTGTGGGTCACTCGGCTGCTCCATGAACTGATTGCCAGCCACAGGCTGTGAAAACCAAAACGAGTGAAGATAACGTTAGGTGTTACATAGCAGGTAGGCTTTAATGCATAATTAGAAATGATGCACCAATGGGCCTCAATGGGCCACAGGTTGGACAACCCAGAATTAGAGGTTAACAGCCTTTAATAATCAGAAGTGTAATAAAAAATGACACAGGCTCAACTGAAAATGTTCCAAGGTGTGCCAACTCATAAATGCAATGGCGACATATTAGGACACATGGCATCATCCAAAAATGTAATACCTTCCAAAATTAGGAAGGAACCCAGAATGGGATAGGAGGGCATCTAAGAGGAGTTCATTTACTCTGAATCCTCTTATTTTTAATTTTGGAAAAATATTTTGGGGCCCCAAAAGGATTTTAGCACCCGGGCCCCTTTATAAAGAAGGCCGGGCCTGATGGACACCACAGTGTTAAGACTAAATCAGACCCCGAAACCGTCCTAACTGCCTTCGCGGATATCCAGCAAAGCAAAATACGGGATTGATAGCGTTGGGATTCGAACTGGGATTCGCTTGGGGAATCCGTTGGGATTCGCTTTAAACCAACTACTCAGCCACGCTACGACTTCTTTACAGCAATTTGATCAATACACAACGCGGTGAGGGGCATGGGGCCGGAAGTGAAAATTGAAAGGGCCAAAATAATATTCAATGAGTTTGTTATTGCATTTTAAGAAATGACACCGTTCGACTCCACCCTACCCTCGTGCATCCTCAATCAACACCAAAATGACACTCGAAAAACAGCACATCGCCGGGTAGCGTGGCCGAGTGGTCTAAGGCGCTGGTTTCAGGTACCAGTCTCTTTGGAGGCGTGGGTTCGAATCCCACCGCTGCCAGATCATAATTTTTTTGTGAAATTCGAACATGTCGAAACCAGTAAATTGCCAAAACGACACCTGAAGACTAACAAACTCGCCGGTAGCGTGGCCGAGTGGTCTAAGGCGCTGGTTTCAGGTGCCAGTCTCCTCGGAGGCGCGGGTTCGAATCCCGCCGCTGCCAATGCTTTCACGTTCGATGTTTGTTATACAGCTGCTGGTGTTTATTACAAACATGCCCGATGTCACGACAATTTTGACTCTCCTTACAGAAAGAAAGTAATAATTTGCAGCCGTTAGGACCAGGTCTATCAATATTGAACGTCATCCAGTTGACCACAATTGTCAACGGGCAAGAAGATCTGCAAAACACCCAAAAAGGGCTAGCAGAACCCTGCTAGCAGAATTTCGCAGGGCTGCTACACCAAGAGTCACCTTCGCCACTTGTAGAGGCGGCTCATAAGGCAGGCAAACCTAGGCGGCAAACTTCATAGGGGCGGCAAAATTACAGAGGTACTTCCTTGTTATGCAGTCTATCCGTCAAGCCTCAGCAATGCATTGGCATTGGGACAAATGCCAAGGGCGTGAGGGACGCTTGGACAATTTAGAACTGCATTAAAGTTAATGGGGATGGCGGCGATAGACCCATCTGCCTGGGCGTCTGAAGCTCACGAGCGGGCCTGGCCACCTGCGTCACTCTGTGTCTCAGTTTGCGCCTTGCCTAATGCGACAATTTTTGGGTACTAGCAGTACCCAATTTTCCCAGGCAGCCACCTACGTTAGTAATTGCTGGGGTTGCGCTGCTTAACTTCAGTGATCAAACGAGAGCTGCAGTAAAAGAAATCAAAGCTGAAGGACGACACCAAGTCAGCAGTGGTTGTGCCGAACGGCATAAAAGGCTGTTAGTGAACTAAACTGGCCCCCTTGTACTGACGAAGACGAATTTAATGAATCTTATAAAATGGAGGAAACCATATTAGGATAGTGCAGGATATGTATGAGGGTGCCATTGCTAGGGTGAGGACAGCGTGGGGAAACACCACAGGCTTCAACTTGCAGGTGGGTGTGCATCAAGGGTCAGCTCTTAGCCCATATCTATTCACTCTGGTAATGGATGAGCTGCTGACGGGGATAGGGGAATGGGCCCCTCAGTGCCTAGTATTCGCTGATGATGTGGGAAAGCTTGAGGGGTCCAAGGAGGATGCACAAAAAGGGCCTACTGGACATTAAGACAACAATGGAAAAAGGGGGGTCTCAAAGTAAACATGAATAAGACGGAGTACCTAGCTTTCAATTTTAGTGGCCAGGGGCAAGGGGGTGAGATCCGCTGTGAAGGGGAGGATATACCAGCGGTGCAACAGTTTCGTTACTTAGGATCAGTCTTCCAGAGCAATGGGGGAGCGGCAAATTGCATTGGACACACCAGTTCTCGTCTGATCACGGAAGTTAAGCAACGCAACCCCAGTTAGTACCAACATGGGTGGCCACTTGGAAAAACTGGGCACCGCTAGTATCCAAAAATCGTCGCATTAGTGTAGTGTCTGTGCAGTTTCTGCATCAGAACTTCACTGTGGACGGGGCTCTAATGACCTTGTAGTTGAAGGGCCCTAAAACACCAACAAACAAACAAAATCCAGAGCAATGGGGAGATCGACTCAGACGTAGCCACTAGGATTAATGCAGGGTGGCTGAAGTGGAGGCAGGCTAGTGGAGTCCTGTGCGACCGCCGGGTCCCGATAAAGTTGAAAGGCAAAGTTTACACAACGGTCGTCAGGCCCGCCATGCTGTATGGCTCAGAGTGTTGGGCGCCTAGGATGAACCATGAAAGGAGAATGCAAGTGGCTGAGATGCGTATGCTGCGCTACATGACTGGGGTGTCATGAGCCGACAGAGTAAGAAATGAGTATGTTAGAGGGAGCCTGGGGGTGGGGGACATTGCAGAGAAGATGAGGGAGAGGCGGTTGAGGTGGTATGGGCATGTAATGAGGAGAGAAGAGGAGGAGCTTATTAGATCCATTATGGGTTGGCATGTGATCGGGGGCACCAGAGGTAGGGGAAGGCCAAAGCGGACGTGGGAGCAGGTGGTGCTGAGGGACATGGAGAAGTGTGGGGTGGAGGGGGACATGGTGGGGGATAGGAGGGAGTGGAGGATGAGAACCTACAGACCCGACCCCGCCACGGGCGGGAGGAGGGTGAGATGATGATGATGATGATGATAAAATGGAGGAAATAAAGTAAACATCATAAAATGGCCTACCTTTTTTTCTAAGCACATTTATCGCTTACGTATCACATTTGAAAGACCCCATTTTCGATCGACTACAAAATCAAGCGAAAAAAATTGAATTGACACTCTATAAGGCTATACAATTCAATTCACCGTTTCACCTAGCAGACACGGCGCTTCATCTACCGTTCCGTGATTGAACACATATTTTTGTTTATTAGATCAAAAAATTTGCATAATGATAACACTTCAACAACAACAAAAAAAGCAACTTAGGAAAACTGACATTGTTATACATAGTCGTCAATAAAAGTATCCTTTCAGTGGCGTCGCTAGGGTTGGTGTCACCCCCTCTCCCCGCACCCCCTAGTGACGCCACTACATCCTTTAAGCCCCCTCCTCATCAACAACTCCTAACCTTTTTCCCGCCTATGGCAGGGTCGGGTGCCCATCTTGTCCCTCTGAATGGACACAAGGGCGATATATTGGTCATGGATTTTCTGCAGCCGGTTGCCGGCGAAAGCTGCACCCCTACGCTTATTTATCGTCGGTCTAGTGTTCGTTGGGGAATGCTACCGACGCCAGGGGGCGAGCTCCTACACTTGGAAAATTGGCCTCAACTACCCGTTGCGTAGTAGAGAGGGTATTTTACGTGCAAGTGCCATCGTACACCCACACGGGACCTCGGTTTTACTTCTCATCCGAAAGAAGGCACACTCGCGGCTTCTCTCTCGCCCGAAAGAAGCCGACCCACAAAGCCCGCTCCTCATCACCATACCCTTATCCCGCCTGTGGCAGAGTCGGGTCTGTGGCTTTTGGCCCTAAACTCTCTCCTACTCCCACCTCTCTGGTTGTTGTTGTTGTTGTTTGTTGTTGTTTTAGGGCCCATCGACTACAATGGTCATTAGGGCCCAGAAAGACAATCATCATGGTGGGGGTGTAAATGGCCTTTCCACCATGATGGCAATAAATAATGGCAAAAGCCCACTAAAACTAACATGTACAAAAGGCAATAGCCAAATAAATACCAAGGAATAATTATAGGCAAAAGCCAAAATAGAAATAAAAGAAAAGGCAGCAAAAACGAGAACACACCTCTCTGGAAGCAGCAAATTGCTTTCGAAATACCAGTTATGAAACGCAACCCCAGTTAGTACTGACATGGGTGGCCGCTTGGCAAAGCTGGGTACCGCTAGTAACCAAAAATCGTCGCATTAGTGTAGTGTCTGTGCAGTCCCCGTATGAGAACTACACAGTGGAAGGGGCTCTAATGACCTTGTAGTTGAAGGGCCCTAAAACACAAACAAACAACGCAACCCCATTTAGTACTAACTATTATTAAATACCATTTCGACAATTGTCATGTCAAAAGAACTACATGCAGTCAGCCCGGGCTCTTGGTACTCTTAATACAAATGACAAAAATGGAAGTCAACACTACATGGCCCTCATGACGGCGTGCGTGTTACCGATGTGGCCCTCGGGGTACTCCAAGTTTGACATGCCTGAGCTACGCAGTGAACGGGGTTTCAATGACGTTTGCATTTTAAGGGCCCTAAAACATCAACGGCACAAGCCAAAAATTCTTCTTGCCGCAAGGACGCCATTCGCCCGTGCTAAGATCGAAATTGCAACCACGAACACCTGCAGCGGCTTATTTTGTTGGACATACCAGTTCTCGTCTGATCACTGAAGTAAGGTCATTAGAGTCCCGTCTATTGCGTAGTTCTAATGCAGAGACTGCACAGACACTACACAAATGTGACGATTTGTGGGTATCCGCGGCACCCAGTTTTCCCAAGCGGCCACCGCTGTCAGAACTAGCTGGGGCAGCGTTGCTTAACCTCTGTGGTCAGAGGAAAACTGGTGTAGCCAACGCAATAAGCCGCTCCCCGAAGTTAAGCAACGCAACCCCAGTTCGTACTGGGAACACTGGAGAGCGGCGAATTGCGTTGGACACACCAGTTCTCGTCTGATCACTAAATTTAAGCAACGCAACCCCAGCTAGTACTGACATGGGTGGCCGCTTGGGAAAACTGGGTACTGCTAGCATCCAAAAATCGTCGCTTTAGTGTAGTGCCTGTGCAGTCTCTGTATCAGAACTGCACTCTGGACGGGGCTCTAATAATCTTGTAGTTGAAGGGTCCTAAAACACCAACAAACAATTAAGCAATGGGAACACTGGGTACCGCTAATACCCAAAATCGCGGTAACAGCATAGCGTCTGTGCAGACTCTTCATTAGAACTATGCAGTGCGCGGGGCTCTATTGACTTTTGTAGTTGAAGGGCCCTAAAACACCAACTTGTTTGTTCGTTCGTTGGAGTTTAAGGTCCCGTCAACTACAAGGTCATTAGAGACCCGTCCACTGTATAGTTCTAATGCATATACTGCACAGACACTACACAAATGCGACGATTAGCAGTACCCAGCTTTCCCGAGCGACCACCCATGTAAGTACTAACTGGGCTTGCGTTGCTTAACTTCAGTGATCAGACGAGAACTGGTGTGTCCAACGCAACTCGCCGCTCCTAAACCCCCAACCTTGCAACCTTACCCCAGCCTTGCAACATAATCATTGCACCACCTAGTTGAGAGCGCAGCATTGCAGGCCAGGGTTCATCCTCTTTGAAATTGGAAAACGTCAGTTTCTAAAGGAATAATATTCGGTTCGGTATTCTTTCCCCATTTAATTTGAAAATTAAGTGTTTAGTGAAGTGAACACATCCAAAAATGAGAACAAAAATGTAAAGAAAAACACCTTATTCCTTGAAGTAGATCCATCAGTGATACCAGAAGAAAGTTATGGACAATCCGCGGTTTATTTTTGAAGATTTATATAAGAATGTCTCAAAAGATGGAGGTTTCCGGCATCAAAAACTGGACTACATTTGAAATTAGATTAGCATATCAGTACTGCGAATAAAAAAGCAGCAGGGATACTATGATAAAAGTTGAAGAACTTTTTTTTGAAAATTTAGTAAAATGGCGAAAAAAAAAACAACCAGAAAATGTCATCAAAAAGAAGAGATTCAATATTTGATATGTCAGCTAAGTCATAAACTACTCGTCTTCAGAAGAAAAGCGCCTACAAAGAAGGTCGTGGGAAATGAAAACCTGACTACTTGGTGGTGGTTCGACAGTAAACAACTCATTTCCATGAATAGTACGTCATCATTCTTCTCCCTTCTCCCGCCGATGAGAAGACCGAGTGCCCATTGGTCGCGCTGCAAACCAGCCACACCAGTTCTCGTCTGATCACTGAAGTTCAGCAACGCGACCCCAGCTAGTACTGACATGGGTGGCCGCTTGGGAAAACTGGGTACTGCTAATGCCCAAAAATCGTCGCATTAGTGTAGTGTCTGTGCAGTCTCTGCATAAGAACTATGCTATGGACGCGGCTCTAATGACCTTTGTAGTTGAAGGGCCCTAAAAACAACAAACAAAGAAACAAAAGCAACCCCAGCTAGTACTAACATAAGTGACCGTTTGGGAGAACAGGGTACTACTAATGCCTAGTTCCGTATCACCACACTTCAACGCTAATCACGTCGCCACTGATGACATTTTGATGACGTTTTGTGCTAGTGCGTTATGAAGGACCGCCAGTGCAATTCCTTAAGTGCAGCGCTTTATTTGGCATCACCGCACGCCGCCGTCATGTCTTACATTATCCTCCGCCATTTTTCAAGCAGACAGCTCCACTGCCAGCCAATCAGAACGCAGCGTGACGTGCGGGACACTATGTGAGTTGACCACTGGTCAACTCAACTACCGTCATGCATAGCTGCTCTGCGACACCCCAAGTAGCAGTGTGACGTCACCATTTTTTGTGCTGTGTCGTCTGATTCAACGGTAATAGCGTTAGCGCGTGGGTATACGGAACCAGGCATTAGACCCACATCGTTGTAAAGCGGGCTTCACAACAGCAACGGGAACGGCAACGTAAAACGTATTTTGAGCGGAGGGGAGGGGCGACGGGTACGTCATGTGGTGGAGGTGCGCTCCTATTGGTCAAACGGCTTACGTTTAACGGGAAAGTTGAATTTTTTTCAATTTTCCCGGCCGTTGCCGTTCTCGTTCCCGATGTTATTGTGAAGCGGGCTTAACAGTCTAGTGTCTGTGCAGACTCTGCATTAGAACTACGCAGTGGACGGGGCACTAATGACCTTGTAGTTGAAGGACCCTAAAACACAAACGAATCAACTTCCCCCTTCTCACGCCTATACTGGTCTTTTTCACCAAGGATCATTCGGCAATGGAATAGCCTTGGAGAGGATAAAGTGGAGGGCTTCCTCAAAGAAAAGCCCATCATTGCTAGCATTGTGGAGGGGGAGGGGGGCACAAGAATTATAGCTTAGGGGTTTTAGGAATTTTATGGTATCACAAGTAGGAATGAGAGTCAGTCTCTCCACTGCCTTAATGGCCAAATAAGGCTGCTTGCAGTGTAGTGAATTAAATTAGAATGAAAAGGCCGAGTGCCCATTGGTCTCAACGCAAACCAGCCACACCAGTTCTCGTCTAATAACTGAAGCTCAGCAACGCAACCCCAGCTAGTACTTACATGAGCGACCACTTGGAAACACTGGGTACTGCTAAGACAGACCCAAATCGTCGAAAAAACGTAGTGTCTGTGCAGACTCTGCATTAGAACTACGCAGTGGACGAGGCTCTAATGACCTTGCAGTTGAAGGGCCTTGCAATACCAACAAAACAAACCCAACACCAAAGGAGAGAGCTACAACACCAGGAAAATTTGCCTCACTATGCTTTCAATGTAGTAAGGGCTCTGGTTGAAACTACGCAACCCCAGATAGTACTGGCATGGGTGACCACTTGGGAACACTGGGTGCTGCTAATGCTTACTGCTGTAACAGCATAATGCCTGTGCAGACTCTGCATTTGAACTACGCAGTGGACGGGGCTCTAAGGACCATTATAGTTGAAGACCCCTGAAACACCAACAACAAACTGGAAACGAGAACACAGGCCATAAGTTCGACAGCCGGCTGCCAACCTAATGCAGGCCTCTTACATATTCAACGTCGACGTACGTTTTTCGTGAGGAGAAGACGATAATTTCGATCACTGAGGCGAAGAGGGCGAGCTGCTAGCAATGGAGAGTTTGCGCAAACGTTAGTTCTCCATTTTCTCTCAGGTGCAGGGCGGCCTTGTGCGCACACAGGAGGCCACGGATCAACTATGGATCTGACGTATTACGAGCTTGGACCTCTCTACTCCGAAAAAATAACTACGGCGTCTACCAATATCGAACCTGCAACCCTGAAGACACTAAACTCTTTTGTCGCGCGGGAACGGGGAATACAGATGCGACCTTCTGGAAGGTGTTTTTAGATACCTGGGTACCAACCCAATTTTAGCCTTAGTCTATTTTTCTTCGACAAAACCCGTCTCTCTTGAGGCATGGGTTCAAATCCCACCGCTGCCAAACTACTTCTACCAGCTGGTTATTCTGTCTGGCCACCCCATGTTACGGCCTTTCTAGGGCAATAAAAAAACGCCCTGACCCGTGCCACGTATTACCGTTTCCGAAGTTGCTTTTCGAGCACATGTCAAAAGCTTAAAAAAATGAAACGCAAACTAATGGCAGCGGCGGGACTCGAACCCACGCCTCCGAAGAGACTGGTGCCTTAAACCAGCGCCTTAGACCACTCGGCCACGCTACCTCACGCATTCACTGCCCAGGGACGGGAGGTTAATTTACACGACCCTCTTATTTACGTGAACATGACGACTCTCGCCTCAAGGAGTGACCCCGAAACCAGGAACTAATGAGTTACTCACATCGTCGTGAACCTGCGAGGTGGGTTCCAACAAGGACAATTTCTGCAAACTTGGCAGGTCCCATCGTTGATAATCCAGGGATTGCCAAACCTGGAATCACAGACGCAGTATTTGGGCGCGCTACCCCTGCACCACCGAGACAGGTCTTAGATTTTACCGCCCATCGTCATCATCATCATACCCTTACCCCCTCCTGTGAAAAGGTCGGGTCTGCGGGTGCTGGCCCTAGCGAGTTCTAGTCAGATCACTGAAGTTAAGCAACGCAAACCCAAGTTAGTACCAACATGGGTTGTTGGTAGGGAGCGTTGGGTGCTGCAAATTTCCCTACACCTACCTCCTCCTCACCCACGAGCAGCCTCCTTAGGGTTGGGCCTATTATGGCTGCTTGGATTACTCCCCAAACCCACTGACACTAACATAGTAACCATCCACCCCCACAACTAACATATCCTCCCATGTCTGCTTAACTCTTCCCTTGCCCCGGGTGTTTCCAATAACCTGCATCCTAGAAATGGACCTAACGAGCTCCTCCCCCTCTTCTCGTCACATGCCCATATCACCTCAGTCTATTCCCTCCTATCATTTCGGCGATAATCCTAAAAAGCTGACCTACTGCTAATTCTGTCTGCTATCGACATCCCAGCCAGGTACCACAGTATTTGGCACTACCCAACAATCTGATCCCACCAGCAGGGCTGGCTGACCCTGTAGAATTTCTCCTTTTACTACATTTGGGACACCCCGAATATGCAGGAATCCATTCACCATACAATGATCCTATGGGTCACATCCGAATCTTTCTCCATTGTTCTGGAATGCTGACCTAGGTACCTGAACTCCTGGCACCTCTTTCACTACCTGCCTCCACAGTTGTTTCGTTGGTATTTTAGGGCCCTTCAACTACAATGGTCATTAGAGCCCCGTCCACCGCCTAGTTCGAATGCAGAGTCTGAACATAGGCTACGCTGTTACAGAGCCGGCGCGAGGCGGGTTCAGAGCGTTCGTCCAACCCGACCAAATCCTGCCAAAAGCCCCGGAAAATATATTTTTGCCGCAAGGCCGGGACAAAGATCGTCCCCCACATTCACCAGGACCCGGCCGCGCGCGTGGGCCTCTATATTCACAATGTTAAATGTATTTCCCTACAACAGGCCTTGGAAAACATTATGAAGACTCGTACATTATCAGTACCCAGTGCTCCCAAGCGTTTCGGGTTCGCTGGTATTTTAGGGCCATTCAACGTCAAGGTATTTAGATCCCCGTCCACCGCATAGGTCTGATGCAGAGACGGCCCGGGCACTACACATATGCAACGATTTTCGGGTATTAGCGGTACCCAGTTTTCCCAAGCGGCTACCCATGTCAGTACTAACTGGGATTGCGTCGCTTATATTCAGTGATCAGACGAGAACTGGTGTGCCAACGCAATAAGCAGCTCCAGTTCCCAACCGGCAGCGCCTGCTCTAGCACTTATGCCGCCCTTTGAAGCAGCGCTGTGTTCGCGTGCTCTGTTCTCACACTTACAGCCAAAATGGCGCCCCGGACAAATGCCCGGGTTGCCCCACCTTAGAGCGGGCCCTGCAACCGGTCACCAACGCCACAATTTCCCAATTCTGTCACCCGCATCCCAATTTTTTGTTCCCAGAAAGAAATTCCAGTCAATCATTCAAGGGTTCAACCCCGAAGCGAATGACCTCGTGATAATTTTTTAAAGACTAGGCTTATGTTTGGATTACAGATCAGCCGGAGAGAGGCATCACCGGAAGTGCATGTATGCTCTCAAACAGGGCCGGCCCTAGAGTTTGCTGGGCCCAAAGCAGCAGGCGATAGAGGGCCCCAAGGTAGCAAGCGATAGCGGGGCCCCAGCACCAAGATTTTTTTAATTCACCAGCGGGGGGGGGGCCCAAGGCGGTCGCCTCGGTCGTCTTGCTCTAAGACCGGCGCTGCTCTCAAAAAAGTCAAGAATCCGTTATCAGACCTGATTGTTCTTCAAAGGGGGATTTCAGGATGGAGGTTCCGTCAGACAGAAATTGGTGGTAGAAATTTTTGGGCCCCGTGTCCGAAATAGTATTGATTGCCATACCATGACAAAGAATCAGCCTGTGAGTTCCAACGACAGGGTAGTCAATACCGGGGATATCCCCAAAACACAGATCAGCCTTCAACGGTGCGGGGTGTTGTGTTTGCTTCAAGCCCTAGGAGGGGCTGTATTGCGTTGGACACACCAGTTCTAGTATGATCACTGAAGTAACGCAACCCCAGCTAGTACTAGCATGGGTGACCGCTTGGGAACACAGGGTGCTACTAATACTCAAACCGTGGTAACAGTGTAGTGTTTGTTCAGACTCTGCATTAGAACTACGCAGTGGATGGGGCTCTAATGAACGCTGCCGGGGACGGGTCCTAAACCAACAACGAAACGACAAAAAAATCAAATCCCAGTAACGCCATAATGCGATTACAATCCCTGACCTGGATAAGTTGGGGTAGGAACAGTGACGTATGTGTACATCAAGCAGAAGTATGGGATTCGACCCCGACTCCGGGACAACAACAATAGAGGAGCAAAGGGATGAATTCTGAATGACGCATCTGCCTTAAGGTAACCTGCCCAAATATCAATGCTGACCGTATCTACCACACTCGCCGTAGGTAGCGTGGCCGAGTGGTCTAAGGCGCTGGTTTCAGGTACCAGTCTCTTTAGAGGCGTGGGTTCGAATCCCACCGCTGCCAGTTCCGTTGATGGCGGTGAAAGCCGTCGCTGCTTTTGTCGAACTACCGTAAGGACCCATGAAAGGAAATTTGTCGGCCTGCCTTGACGTACCTGGTTCCTAGGAAGGGGTGGGTTCGAATACCATCGCTACCAGTCGCTTGGCAACGGTAAAATACTTTCGATTTTGTCAAACGTAGACGCCAGTAAACTGCCAAAATGAGAGACGAAAGCTCAACGGCCGGCCGGTAGCGTGGCCGAGTGGTCTAAGGCGCTGGTTTCAGGTACCAGTCTCCTAGGAGGCGTGGGTTCGAATCCCACCGCTGCCAATTTATTAACGGCGGTAAAGTGTTCAGACATTTTTAATAATCAAACTCAGTAAACTGCCAAAACAACCACGACAAGCGTGCCGTTGGCCGGCAGCGTGTCCGAGAGGACCAAGGCGCTCTTTGTCATGTACCAGTCTCCGCGGAGGCGTGGGTTCGAATCTCGCCGCTGCCAAGGGTTATATTTTCGATGTTTTTCCATACAACTATGTGAGTTTGATAACCATGCTGAGGTCGGAACTGTTTGGACGCTCCTTACAAGTCTCGGGACCAACAAAACGAAATTTGAGCCAAACCAAATTATTGCGGTCCTTTGAAGAGTCGAAAGTTATAATTTGCATTTAGCAGCAGTAACAGACGTTAGGACCAGGTGTTTCAACAGCGCCTCCTCTAGCACTTATGCTGCCCCTGACAAAACGACAAATTGCCGCCCCGGACACAGGACAAATTGCCGCCTCTTCAAGCAGCGCTCTGTTCTCACTCTTACAGCTAAACTGACGCCCCAGACAAATGTCCGGGTTGCTCCCCCCTTAGGGCGTGCCCTGCTATCAATATTGAACGTCATCCAGTTGACCACAATCGTCAATTGGCAAGAAGATTTGCAAAACATCTATTTCCTTATTTTCAGGACCATGGAACCATGTTCTAGTAGTCTGACGTACTGCACTGCAGGACATGCTCCAGGTCTTTATCTGCTTCGCAGGGCAGGCCTAAATCAAACCGGGCATACGACCCAGCTACCTTCGTCGGTATTAGGCGAAACTGCCCACAAATTCACAAATGAAATACAGAATTAAAGCGCGGGGATTCGAACCAACGTCTCCACAAGAATACCCACCATGGAAAGGCGCATTGGACCGGAAGTCAGATCTGAAAGTGGCAAAAGTAACAATGGTGAAAGATTTACTTGCACTTCAATAAATTAGGTCTAGGAATATCCTCAACAACCACCACCAAAACGAAACGCGAGAAAGTAAACGTCAGGAGGTAGCGTGGCCGAGCGGTCTAAGGCGCCGGTTTAAGGCACCAGTCTCTTCTGAGGCGTGGGTTCGAATCCCACCGCTGCCAAACATTTTAGAGAAATTCGGCATTGCACATTGTAAAATACACGGACGTATTAAAACCAAACGAACCACCAAGATGGAGCAGTTAGGTTTCGCTGAGGGTAGCGTGGCCGAGCGGTCTAAGGCGCTGGTTTAAGGCACCAGTGTCTTCGGAGGCGTGGGTTCGAATCCCACCGCTGCCAGGAGCTTCATTTTTCAATACTTTTGGAGTTAAAGGTCGAATTCCGAAGAAAAGAATGTCGGCATCCACTCTTAGAATTAGAACTTCCTGAATTCAACCATCTATTTTAATTCTATATCCTAAAGTAACTCCTAACGCTGTCCTGTCGCCATCTTGTCCCTTGGAATGGACACAAAGGCAAATACTGGACAGGGTTTTTCCACAGCCGGTTGCCAACCAAAGCTGCAACCCCTATTCGTATTTATCGTCGGTCTATTGTTCATTGAGGAATTGCAACGACGTCAGTGGGGGTAGGGGGCGAGCTCCTACAGGTGGAATGTTGTCTCGTCTATGCAGCCAAGTTGCGCTGGACACACCAGTTCCCGAGAGATCACTGAAGTTAAGTAGTGCAAGCCCACGTCAATACCAACTTGGGTGGTTGGTAAAGAACGTTGGGTGCTGCAAATTAACCCCCCCCCCCCTTCGTCCTTCCACCTACCTCTTCATCTACCGCGGGCAGCCTCCTAAGGGCCCGTCCTGTTATGGCTGCCTGGCTTACACCCGAACCTGCAATACTAATCCAGAAGCAGCCTATGCGTTGCATAGTCGAGAGGGTTGTTTAACGTGCAAATGCTATCGTACACCACATGGGACCTCAGTTTTACTTCTCATCCGAAGGAAGGCGCACTCGGGGCTTTACCCGGCTGAAAGAAGCAAACCCACCTCGGTCCAATAGCGAACCTACATTGTTTGTTTATTGGTGTTTTAGGGCCCTTCAACTACAAGGTCATTAGAGCCCGTTTCACAGTGTAGTTCTGATGCAGGGACTGCACAGACACTACACAAATGTGACGATTTTTGGAAACTAGCGGCACCCAGTTTTCCCAAGCGGCCACCCATGTCAGTACTAACTGGGGTTGCGTTGCTTAACTTCAGTGATAAGACGAGAACTGGTGTGTCCAACGCAATTTGCTGCTCGAGCAGTTACCGAGCGTGCTACCCAGTACGCGGGTTAGGGCGGTTAGGGTACCAGGGCGGGTTCGTTGTCAGAAGGAGCATGAATTAATAAATGACGTCGCGCCCATCAATGTCTGCTACACTGGTATGGCAGTGTCCTAGAAATGTCATTGGGCTTGACAGTCATCTGGGGGCTCCTTATGGGAATTCTGAGACACGCTCCGCCGTCTGCCTACTTTAGCTCAGGACCAAGGAAGTGAACTTTCAGCAACACCAGATTATCGTGGCCCTTTGCTGAAATGAAAGTAATCTACATTTAGCAGCAGTGCCAGCCGTGAGGTCCACCAATGTTGTACGGCATCCAGTATAGCACACTCGTCAAGTCCTTTAAGGGCAGGACTAAATCAGACCCAGAATCCGTCCTAGCTGCCTCCGCGGATATCAGGCAAAGCAGCGTTGGGATTCGAACTGGTTGCTAAAATCAGTGCCTTAGACCAACCACTCAGTCACGCTATGACTTGTTTACAGCAATTTGATTAATACACAACGCTGTGAGGTGCATGGGGCCGGAAGTGAGAATTGAAAGGGCCAAAATAATATTCAATGAGTTTGTTATTGCATTTTAAGAAATGACACCGTTCGACTCCACCCTACCATCGTGCATCGTCAATAACCACCAAAATGACAATCGAAGAACAGCCCATCACCGAGTAGCGTGGCCGAATGGTCTAAGGCGCTGGTTTCAGGTACCAGTATTTTTGGAGGCGTGGGTTCGAATCCTTCCTCTGCCAGTCATTGGACGTTGGTAAAAAGCCCGTCGCTTTTGTTTGAGACTCAAACATGTCGAAAACAGTCAATTTCCAAAACGACAGCCGAAGAATTAGATATCCTAAGGTAGTGTGGCCGAGTGGTCTAAGGCGCTGGTTTCAGGTACCAGTCTCTTCGGAGGCGTGGGTTCGAATCCCACCGCTGCCAGTCCATACCGTTTTTGTGAAATTCGAACATGTCGAAACCAGTAAATTGCCAAAACGACACCCGAAGACGAAAAAACTCGCCGGTAGCGTGGCCGAGTGGTCTAAGGCGCTGGTTTCAGGTACCAGTCTCCTCGGAGACGCGGGTTCGAATCCCGCCGCTGCCAATGCTTTAAATTTCGATAATTTTTGTACAGCTGCGGGTGTTTCTCATAACCATGCCCGATGTCACAACCAATTTGACTCTCCTTACAGAAATTTTGAGGTGCAGTACGCCTGTCATTTTATTTCAGGACCAACGACGGGAAGTTTCAGCAAAATGAGATTATTGCGGCCCATTGAGGATTCGAAAGTTCCTACTATTCTGCAGCCGTTAAGACCACATCAATCAATATTGAACGTCATCCAGTTGACCACAATCGTCAACGGGCAAGAAGATCTGCAAAACAGCCAAAAAGGTAGTGATAGGTGACCCAGACCCCTTTCAATTTCCTTAATTTCAGAACCATGAAACCCAGTGCTAGTAGTCTAACAGCAGTGCGGTGCGCACTGCGAGACATGCACTAGGACTTCAGCTGCTTTCCAGGGCAGAACTAAATGGATACCGGCCATGCGGCCCTGCTGCCTTCACCGTTATTAGGGTGGGTAAGCTTCCCACAAATTCACAACTGAAAATTATGGAGTTATTCCCCAGAGCGGGGATTCGAACCAACGTTTCCACAAGACTGGTGCGTTAAGAGGACAACACCACAGGCAGTACAATTTTGTTTACAAGAATTTGATTTACACCCGCCGGAAGGTAGCGTGGCCGAGTGGTCTAAGGCGCTGGTTTTAGGCACCAGTCTCTTCGGAGGCATGGGTTCGAATCCCATCGCTGCCAGATAATTTGGAAAAATTCGGCGAGGTAGGCCGACGTCGCTAATTTTATTAAAATCTGACGGATTGAAATCAGAAAAAAATGTCAAAACAATCCGCAAAAGGCACTCGTACAGGCGGTAGCGTGGCCGAGTGGTCTAAGGCGCTGGTTTAAGGCACCAGTCTCTTCGGAGGCGTGGGTTCGAATCCCACCGCTGCCAGCAGGTTCCTTTTATAGTTTTCTACATAACTGGTGAAGCAAAACAGCAGTAGATCCTCGTTTAGCGTATTCGGGGTTTCGTGTTTCTTAAATTGTAGCGGGGCACACTTTTTTGGAAACCCCAGTTCTTGTGTGGTCAGAGAAATCAGGCAGCGGAAAAACAGCTAGTCGCTTGCGGAATCGTCGCATTAGCAATTCCTGTATTAAAACTACGCAGTGGACGGGGCTAAGAAGATCACTGCTGAAAGGATTAGAAAAAGCCTTGTTAGCATGGCCGGCTTCAGGCGTCAGATTTGTTCCTGGGTTTGGTGCATTATGTCCATAGTCATCCATGTAAAATTCATCGACGAACAGTTCATCTATTTGCTTCCGGTTCATTTATAAAATATATCTCCATATGTCGCCTCCTGACTGAATCCCTTTTCTACACTTCTACTTTACCAAATCGTGGGGAACAGCCAGTGGCGTCACTAGGAGGGTGCGGGCCGCACCTGGTGACACCACTCGCACCATGAGAAATGGGGTGACGCCAAAGCAGAAGAAGAGGCTTTTTTTCGGGAGAGGGGGTGACACCATGGTGTCACCGCACTGGGTGACGCCAACCCTAGTGACGCCACTGAACAGCGAATTGCGTTGGACACAAGTTCTCGTTTCGTTCGTTCATTGGTGTTTAAGGTCCCGTCAGCTACAAGGCCATTAGAGACCCGTCCATTGCATAGTTCTAATGCATAGACTGCACAGACACTACACTAATGCGACGATTTTTGGGTATTAGCACTTGGCAGTACCCAGCTTTCCCGAGCGACCACCCATGTCAGTACTAACTGGGCTTGCGTTGCTTAACTTCAGTGATCAGACGAGAACTGGTGTGTACAACGCAATTCGCCGCTCCCCTCCACCAGTTCTCGTCTGCTCACTGAAGTTATGCAGCGCAACCCCAGCTAGTACTGACATGAGTGGCAGCTTGGGAAAACTGGGAACTGCTAATGCCCAAAATCGTCGCACTAGTGTAGTGTCTGTGCAGTCTCTGCATTAGAACTATGTTGTGAACGGGGCTCTAATGACCTTGTAGTTTAAGGGCCCTAAAACACTAACAAACGACAGCAACAACAAAATCGTGTTTGTTATGCACTCAACACCGTCACCGTCAAAGGTGAGAATGAAGATTTGGCAGAAAAGGGGAGGGGTAGTATTCCATTGGACACACCAGTTCTCCTATGATTACTGAAGTTATGCAACGCGACCCCAGCATGGGTGACTGCTTGGGAACACTGGGTACTGCTAATATCCAAAAATCGTCGTATCTGAAAGGGGCAAAAATAAAAATAGTCAAAGAATCACTGCAATTCAATAAATTAGGTAAAGAAATGACACTACTGAGTCTTATATCGTCAATAACTACCAACAAAACAGCACACGAGAAAGCAACCGCCAGATGGTAGCGTGGCCGAGTGGTCTAAGGCGCTGGTTTTAGGCACCAGTCTCTTCGGAGGCGTGGGTTCGAATCCCATCGCTGCCACCAGGTATTTTGGAAAAATTAGGCGTAGTGCATAGTTCTTTTATTAAACGCCGACTGATTGAAACCAGAAAAACTGTCAAAATGATTCGCAAAACAAACCCTGACAGGCGGTAGCGTGGCCGAGAGGTCTAAGGCGCTGGTTTAAGGCACCAGTCTCTTCGGAGGCGTGGGTTCGAATCCCACCGCTGCCAGCAGATATTTTGGAGAAATTTGGCGTGGTACACTGTCAATTTTATTAAATTTAGACGCATTTGAACCAGAAAAACTGTCAAAACGGCACACGCTAGAAGCCACCACAGGCTGCAGCGTGTCCGAGTAGTCGCGCAACAAAGCAGGAGCTATGTGCTTCTTGTTTTTTGTTAACGCTTGTTTCCTTCATTTTTTGTTTCGTTGATGTTTTAGGGCCCTTCAACTACCAGGTCATTAGAGCCCCGTCCACTGTATAGTTGTAGTGCGGAGACTGCCCAGACACTACACAAATGCGACGACCGCTGGGTATCATCTGTACCCAGTTTTCTCATGCGAAGAAGGCGGCCTCCACGGGCACAACTGGGTTTGTGGAGCAAAATTTTTAAGTTATTTGTCATTAGAGCAAAACATGTTTATAACGTTCATTGTTACAACGTTTTCACGGCTATAGTGTCTGTTTGGGCTGGTCCCGGCAGAGCCTATGGCGTTTTAATGGTAGAGGGTCACGGATATAGCGTTTGCTTTAACGGCTATGACATTTGCAAGGTCCTGGTGGGAAGCTGAGTTTTTCATATGCTATCATGAAAATGAATAGCTTCCTGAAATCAATATGCTATCATTGTGTGTGCACATGTCCTGATTAGGAACGTGTGGTTGTAGTAGTAATGAGGGCCACATGGGTGGCCACTTGGGAAAACTGGATACCGCTATTATCCAAAAATCATCGCATTAGTGTAGCATATGTGCAGTCTCTGCATAATGCCTAGTTCTGTACCACCACACTTCAACGCTAATCACGTCGCCACTGATGACCTTGTGATGACGTTTTGTGCTAGTGCGTTATGAAGGACCGCCAGCGCAATTCCTTAAGTGCAACGCTTTATTTGGAGTCACCGCACGCCACCGTCATGTCTTACATTATCCTCCGCCATTTTTCAAGCAGACAGCTCAACCGCCAGCGTGACGTGCGGGACGCTATGTGAGTTGACCACTGGTCAACTCAACTACCGTCACGCATGGCTGCTCTGCGACACCCCAAGTAGCAGTATGACGTCACCATTTTTTGTGCTTTGTCGTCTGATTCAACGGTAATTGCGTTAGCGCGTGGGTATATGGAACCAGGCACAAGAAGTACACTATGGAAGGGGCTCTAATGACCTAGTAGTTGAAGGGCCCTAAAACACCAGCAAACAAACAACATCCAGAGGTGGAAGCAGCCATCCACCATGAAATAATCATCAATTCTTGATTACTGTACACATAGGGAAATCATTTACAGTATGTACCCCAACATGACGTTTTACCACTATGCGGTATTATGGATGGAAAAGCACAAAAAGGCATATGGCTATAACGTTTTCACGGTTATAACGTTTGTTCCCTTTTGTCCCCAACAAAACATTATAACCGTGTTTTACTGTATTTGGTTATGGGGAGGCGCAAGTTAGACACTTGCCACAGGCGCTTCATACCCTCGTTACGGCACTGCCTGGTAAAAGCAGTGCCGGATTTACCATTAGGCTAATTAGGCTAAAGCCTAGGGCCTCAACATTTAGAGGACTTCATAACTTAAGAAAAGGGTCTCAAAATTAAAATAGGCCAGGGCTTTTCAATATCTAAATCCGGCACTGGGTATAGGTGACTGATGGCGGCTGTTACACATTTGCTAGTTTTAATACTTCTTACAAACTCTCGAAATATTAGTCGAATAATAGGGGGCGAGAAATGCTTTAGTTTCTTCTTCTTCTTCTTTGGAGGGGGCGAAAAAACATGAGGGAAAACTTCAATTTTTGATCAAGATTAATCGGTGTTGAATTAAGATGATCTTTATAACGTCATTTCAACAGCAAGAAAGTAATCAAGTGAAAGTAATGAAGATGGAACTTTGTAATGAACAATCCCTAGGCAAATTCCAAGACAGTGAACTCTGAGAAGAAGAAGCAGGCTATATTTAAAAATATTGAATAATCAATAAGCACCAGGGTACTGAGTATGTGCCTTTTCAGTCTTCTAATGTCGCTTTCCTGCCAATGAGAAACCATCTACATGACAAGCCCCATCTGAATCTTTCCTTCAAATTGACGGCCTTCTTACAAATATACCCATCCACTACTTGATAATCAAGATTCGCCAAATTCGATTACTTTTTTTATGCTAAAATCAAATTCCCTTCTAATTAGATTATTTTAATTAATAGCTCACATTGATGACAGACACTATAAAGAACAGAAAAGGAAAAAACCCAGGGTTCTTCTGGATATGCAATGAAGGCTGATGACGTCAAGTCAATAACATTAAAAATCAATATATCGATAACGTGAGTCAAACCCTTCTATTCCGAGAAAATCAGAAAATTTTTTCCCAAATTGTCCAAAATGGCTGTGGCATGCAAAAGGTGAATGACCACAGACCACAGAAACAAAGTTGTGATTTCGTGTGAAACTCAATACTTGCATCAATTCAGGGGAGGATCCAGAAGTGGATCAGGGGGAAGCACTCAGAAGTACTCAGAATCCCACAACATAAGTCTAGCTAGCAATTAAATAGGTCCTCTACTGCCCCTTAGACAATGTCCAATCTGCAGTATAGAGTTGAATCGCCGATCAGTTGAAATATGCCCCCCATTGAGGCATTAAGGGATCCATTGAGGCATTGAGGGATCCATTGAGGCACCTGGATCCGCCATTGCATTAATCAGTTAATTATTATGTCATCCAATACAATATAAGCTTTTTAATTCAGTCACCAGCAAGTTCTCAAATTATTTGCAAATGTTGAAACAGTTCGAAGGCGCGCATGAAAGAAAAGCGTTTGACATTTCTCCTATCCTGACAGTTGTAATAGTTTGGATCCTAATCCCGTATCAACCTTCAGTTGAAGGGCCCTAACAATAACAAACACATGCATGTCAACTTGATGCAAGGTAACATGATTAAAGTATACTTACATTGTGTCAACCCGCCTGTATACTAGTGTTTCTGGTGAGCGGCAAATTGCGTTGGACACACCAGTTCTCGTCTTATCACTGAAGTGAAGCAACGCAACCCCAGTTAGTACTGACAGGGATGGCTGCTTGGGAAAACTGGGTACCTCTAGTATCCAAAAATCGTCGCATTAGTGTAGTGTCTGTGGAGCCTCTGCATCAGAACTACACAGTGGATTGGGCTCTAATGACCTTGTAGTTGAAGGCCCTAAACCGCAAACAAACAACAACAACAAGTGTTTATGAGACATTTCTAATCGCGGCCCGTTTTGAAAAGGGATGTAACTCAGTGACGCCCTACAGTCTTTAATGCTCACCAGAAATCTCAAACAACCACTCCATCCTGACAGTGGCGTAACTTCAGTTGTGGTGCCCGGGGCAAGAGGCATTCGAAGCACCCACCCCCATGCTAAGGACAAGTCATTGACACACTTTTATTGGACACTCTTTATTTGCCATACAGTCGTCGTAAAGACATTGTGTAGATGGCGTTGATTTCTAGAAGGCGGACATGGCGCCCTCAAGGTGGCGATTTGTCCAGCGCCCGGGGCAGTTGGACCCCATTGCTCCTACAAGTTACGCCACTGCTTCCTGATTTTTGGATGTTGAATTGTTGTGGAAACTTCTAAGTTGCGCCACTCTTGTCTGTACACTTCCGCCTGCTCTGAGTGGTCACTAGGCCCTACTTGTTGTTCTTGTTGTTCGTTGGCGTTAGAGATCCGTCCATTGCATAGTTCTAATGCATAGACTGCACAGACACTACACTAATGCAGCCAAGTTGCGTTGGACACACCAGTTCCCGTGAGATCACTGAAGTTAAGCAGCACAAGCCCACGTCAATACCAACATGGGTGGTTAGTAAAGGACGTTGGGTGCTGCAAATTAACCCTCTCCTTCGTCCTTTCACCTACCTCCTAATCTCCAGCGGCAGCCTCCTCAGGGTTCGTCTTGTTATGGCTGCCTGGCTTACTCCTCAACCCACGGGAGCGGCGAGTTGCGTTGGACACACCAGTTCTCGTCTGATCACTGAAGTTAAGCAACGCAAGCCCAGTTAGTACTGACATGGGTGGTCGCTCGGGAAAGCTGGGTACTGCTAATACCCAATAATCGTCGCATTAGTGTAGTGTCTGTGCAGTCTATGCATTAGAACTATACAGTGGACGGGTCTATAATGACCTTGTAGTTGACGGGACCTTAAACTCCAACAAACAACAACAACAACAAAATCCTCAACCCACAAACTAATCCAGTAATGCGACGATTATTGGGTATTAGCAGTACCCAGCTTTCCCGAGCGACCACCCATGTCAGTACTAACTGGCCTTGCGTTGCTTAACTTCAGTGATCAGACGAGAACTGGTGTGTCCAACGCAACTCACCGCTCCCACTAGGCCCTACATAACCTTGTATGAAGAGACCAGTTGTGGTATTAATTTAGCAATTGTTTGTTTGTTGGAGTTTAAGGTCCCGTCAACTACAAGGTCATTAGAGACCCGTCCAGTGTATAGTTCTAATGCATATACTGCCCAGACACTACACTAATGCGACGATTATTGGGTATTAGTAGTACCCAGCTTTCCCAAGCGACCACCCATGTCAGTACTAACTGGACTTGCGTTGCTTAACTTCAGTGATCAGACGAGAACTGGTGTGTCCAACGCAACTCGCCGCTCCCTTATTTAGTAATGAAGTTTGCTAGCCTCCAGAAAATCTGACCACACTTTCAGAAAGTGCACGCACCACTCACCCCACTATAACTTTCGTACGAAATGCGAAGATTGTCGTCACCAAAGAAGGCATTTGATAATGACGTCAAAGAGGTAATGTATAATTAAATACTCAAGGAAATGCAGATTATATCAGTCTTAAAACTTGAACTGTTTGATGATTTTTATTAGTAACAAATAAGCTTTCAAAGTCATTCTCGTTTTCCATCACTATTTAATTAGCATTTCATTGCCATTGCACCTTAATATTTCAATGGAGAAAGCTGTTAGTCAAACTCTTTGAAATGATTCTGATGAATAATACAACAGATTCTACGTCCAGAAAAGGAGAGAGAGAGAAAGAGAGTTTGACATCTTCATAGTAACTTAGACAATAAATAATTAAGATTACATGTTAAGAAAATACAAATAACTTTTATCAGTTGATTGCAATAAAAAGAACAATACAGCAGCTTTTAATGTTGTAATACCATCCATTACTGTTGTACTACAAGGGCTTTTTATATCAAAATGCATTTGAAGCAGTTGTCGATTGAATTGATAGACTGGGGGTAGGTGTGGGCCTATTAGAATCTACAGGGCTGTAATTAAGTCTGTCCCCCCTCAAAACTTCTAAACTATGGGACAAATGGAAAATCCGATACAGGGAACAAATAGGAAGTATGTGGGTCTCCAACGAATGGTAACCAGTGGCGTCACCCGGTGCGCTGACACCATGCTGTCACCTCCTCTCCCGAAAAAAAGCCGCTTCTTCTGCTTTGGTGTCACCCCATTTCTCATGGTGCGAGTGGTGTCACCCGGTGCGGCCCGCACCCCCGCATTGTCTCGTCACTGACGTTAAGTAACGCAGCCCCTGCTTGTACTATCAGGGGTGACCGCTTGGGAACACTTCGTACTGATAATACCCAAAACTCGTCGCATCAGCGTAGTGTCTGTGCAGTCTCCGCATTAAAACGACACAGTGGACGGGGTTCTAATTACCTTTGTAGTTCAAGGGGCCCAAAACGCCAACAAAACAAACAAGAAAAATTGGACGGTAGTTTGACTCAGCCGGCTGCCGACCAAAGCTACAAACCTTATACTTATTCATCATCGGCCTAATATTCTATGAGGCCCTCCATAGATCTCCTGCACCTAGGAATTTTGCCTCACCTATCCTTTGCATAGTGGAGAGGTTTCTTTTACATGTAAATAATATCGTACGCCAGAATGGGCCACGGGTTTACTGCCCATCCGATGGAAGGCCCACTCGGGGCTTCGCCGGAAAGAAGCCATCCCAGAGGTGTGTCCAAGTTGCGTTGGACAAACCAGTTCTCGTCTGATCACTGAAGTTAAGCAAAGCAACTCCAGTTAGAACTAACATGGATGGCCGCTAGGGAAAACTGGGTACTGCTAATACCCAAAAATCGTCGCCTTGGTGTAGTGTCTGTGCAGTCTCTGCATAGAACTACGAAGTGGACGGGGCTCTAATGAATGGTCCCAAAACACCAAAGAAACAACCCAAAGAAAAGAAGTACATTTTAGTCAGGACAGTCAACGGAATCACTGATGCAGTAGTCTAGCAGGGAATCTCTGTGTCACCTTTGTTGTTGTTTATTGATGTTTTAGGGCTCTTCAACTACGAGGTCATTAGAGCCCCATCCACTGCGTAGTTCTAATGCAGAGCCTGCACAGACACTACACTAATGCGACAATGTTTGGGTATTAGAGGTACCCAGTTTTCCCAAGCAGCCACCCATGTTAGTACATGCTGGGGTTGCATGGCTTAACTTCAGGTTGTTGTTTGTTTGTTTGTTGGTGTTTAAGGTCCCGTCAACTACCAGGTCATTAGAGACCCGTCCATTGCATAGTTCTAATGCATAGACTGCACAGACACTACACTAATGAGACGATTATTGGGTATTAGCAGTACCCAGCTTTCCCAAGCGACCAGCCATGTCAGTACTAACTGGGCTTGCGTTGCTTAACTTCAGGGCTAAGACGAGAACTGTGTGTTCAACGCTATAAGTCGCTCCCTTCACCGTTACAGGGTAGGAGTACAAATAACGGATTTGTAGAACCATTCACCATTTTCAGTCAGGATCCGGATCGATTCCCCTTCAGTAATACATCCACGATTGGAAAAAAGCGAGGCAGCATCTTTTGAGTTAGAAAAGACAGCATAATAGCAGCTCTTTATTATTTGTCATGTGATAATTGCACTTTATCTAATCAGGGATGTGAAATATAACAATAAAACGTCACAAGTTAGTACCGCGAGTGAGAGAGAGAGGCTCAGGCTGACAATTTTCTGCCATAATATTATTTGTAATTAGAATAAATGCAATATCGTGTTTTACAATGATCAAAGACTCGTCAGGGACTAATTACTTATAATATGGCTTCGCCCGTTAATTATTATACTTGATGAACTCACAATTGATTTTAAAAAGTTAGTGGATTATAACTTAGTTGGTTACCTTGTGGGAATTCTTTAGAAACTGGAGAGAAACCCCTTCCTGGGGGTACTACAACAAACACAAAAAGCGAAATGCAGCAGACTAATTAACACATTATTAAAACATTAATTGATATCTCAAAGATGGAAATTTGAGAGATTAAAGTTTTGAGACCACAAACCCACTTCGGTGGCGCGGGACACACCAGTTCTAGTGAGATCCCTAAAGTTAATCAACCGCAAACCCACTTTAGTACCACCATGAGTGGTTGGTAGAGAACGTTGGGTGCTGCAAATTTCCCCTGTCCTACATCCTCCACACCTGTCTCCTGCTCTCCCGCGAGCAGCCTCCTAACAGTTCGGCCTGTTATGGCTTGGCTTACTCCCTAACCTGTTAGTGTAACAGAGTAGTACTAGGTTCGATACTAGACCGAGATGTTATGGTTTATTTCGGGTGAGAGACAGGCTCCGAGTGCTCCTTCTTTCGCTCGAAAGAGCTCAATCCACCTCAGAGTCAAGTATTGAACCTAGAACCACTGCCGCAGTTACCCTACTGCTCCACCGAGGTGAGTGGGAGCGGCTTACTGCGTTGAACACACCAGTTCTTGTCTGATCACTGAAGTTCAGCAACGCAACCCCAGCTATTACTGACATGAGTGGCCGCTTGGGAAAACTGGGTACGGCTAATACCCAAAAATCGTCGCATTAGTGTAGTGTCTGTGGAGTCATTGCATAAGAACTACGCTGTGGACGGGGCTCTAATGACCTTGTAGTTGAAGGGCCTTAAAACACCAACAAACAACGACAACGGAAAAACCTTATAGTTCCACAGGTTCCGTGAGTCGAGAAGGTTTGAAGACCACTGTGCTGACGGGTTGGGCAATAACGGGCCGGACCCTGTGTAGGCTGCTCGGAAGCAGAGGCGTCGCCTCATGGTGTCGCCTCCTCTGCCGAAAAAAAAGCCGCTCTGTTCCTTCTTCTGTTTTGGTGCCTCCCCATTTGTCATGGTGTGAGTGGTGTCACGCGGTGCGGCCCGCAACCCCCCCTAGTAATGCCCCTGCTCGGAAGTGGGAGGAGGTAGGAGTAGGGAATGCAGGAGAGGGGAAACTAGCAGCACCCAACGTTCACAACCACGTCGATACTAACGTGGATTGCGTTGCTTAACTTCAGTGATCAGACGAGAACTGGTGTGTCCGATGCAACTCAGCCGCTGTATGCAACACAGCCGCTGCATGCAACTCAGCCGCTGTATGCAACTCAGCCGCTGCATGCAACTCAGCCGCTGAATGCAAATCAGCCGCTCTACGCAACTCAGCCTCTCTATGCAACTTAGCCGCTCGACGCAACTCAGCCGCTCTATGCAAATCAGCCGCTCTACGCAACTCAGCCTCTCTATGCAACTCAGCCGCTCGACGCAACTCAGCCGCTCTATGCAACTCAGCCGCTCTATACAACTCAGCCGCTCGACGCAACTCAGCCGCTCTATGCAACTCAGCTAATGTTGTCCAATGTATGAGTTGCTTGTTGGTCCTAATTTTACTACAGTATTTTTAATGTACTAGAGTGGTGTAATCATCTTTGCTGTTTATCTAGTCTGGTCACGATCTCGAACAGGATCTCATTTAAGTTTTAGTTATATTGGCTTTAGATCATTGTTCTTGTTGCGAAACACAGTGCATCTAAGTAGATTACATATTTGCTATTTTCAATGTTCCAAATTGTCCCTGACATGAGTTTTAAGACACTTCGTATTTTTATTTTACTCCCACTAACTTCTATAATGATACAGTAAAACCCCGCTATAACGAATTTGTAGGGGATTGCAATCACATTCGTTATAGCCAGGAATTCGTTACAACCAGGAAAGCTGTTTTTAACCCCAGATAGCAAACCGGTAGTCTGTGATACTACCCCAAATATCAAGAAATTGTGGTTTTGGTAGTTCTGCAAAACATTTGGTTTCTAATCTTTGTGTACCTTCGTATTTACCCCAATGAAACATTTCGGAATGTTTTTCTTACTATTTTAATGCCCGTTGATTTAGTTTTCTTACAGTTGGTATTCTCCCAGACTACTGGTTAGCTGTAATGACTGCCCTTAAGTATTGAAGGGCAGTCAATTCTTGAGATGCACAGGTTATTAGGTGTTGGAAACAGGAATTCATGTAGGAAGTAGATAGGCAAGTAGACTGGGATTTGGAAGAGACAGCTGATGCAATGTGGGTCAGGTTTGCCAGAAAAATTAGAAAATTTGGGGAAGCCATTTTAGGTGAGGCTAGAGTAGAAGGTACACTCCAGGGCAGGCAGACATAGTGGTGGAATAATGCAATAGAGGCAGCCACCAAAAAATAAAAGGCTGCATTCCATAGGTGGGTGGAGATAGGAGACTGTGATTCTAAAATACGCTACAGGCAGACCAAAGCCACAGCTAGGAGGATCATTTCTTTGGTCATACACCAGTAGTATGAGGTCCTCTATGATAGAGACAAAGGGGGAATGAAGGAAGAATGTAGCCTGGCCAAGACCAGGGATAGGGCGATTAAAGATTTGCCCTGAAACATAACAGTGAAGGATAGAAAAGGTAGAGTCTTGTTTCATACTTCTGAGGTAAAGGAGTGGGGAGAGTATTTCTCCAGTCTATCTAATTCCTGCATATGGTAATGGTGGGGTGAATGCGGGATCATGGGGGAGATAGGCAGGTGTGTAGGGCTAGAACCTGCATACCCGACCCTGCCACAGGCGGGATAAAAATATGGTGGCGATGATGATGAGAAAATGAACGTTTCGAATATCATCAACCATTTGTGCATTCTGCCCTAGTAAAATAAAAAGTATGACAAGGCATTCCTGTAAGTGGTGTTCAATTCAATATGTGGTGACCATTGAGTGGAAGTTTGTGTTAAATCCATAAATAAAAATTATTTATAAGGTCCATCATTCGTTATATCCAACCAAATTATCCAAACTTTTATAAGTTTTCATCGTTATTACCAGGAAATTCCTTTTGCCGGGACCTTGGAAACCATCGTTACATCCGAGATCGTTATAGCGGGGTTTTACTGTACTACTGATAATTTAATCTAGCCATTTAAAATTAATCTAGCCATTCTGTCTTAAGCCCGCCTCAGTGGCGCAGTGGGTAGCTCGCTCGGTAACTGCGTCAGTAGCTCTAAGCTTGATACTGGACCAAGGTGGGTTGGCTTCTTTAGGGCGGGAAATAGGCCCCGAGTGCGCCTTCGTTCGGATGAGAAGTAAAACCGAGGTTCCGTGTGGAGTACAATGGCCTTTGAACTTAAAAGAACCCTCTCTGCTACGCAACGGGTAGATGAGGCAAAATCCCCAGGTGTAGGAGCTCGCCTCAACGAACAGTAGACCGACGCTAAATTAAGCATAGGGGTTGTATTTTTGGTCGGCAACCGGCCTCTGTGTCCATTCAGAGGGATCAAGATGGGTACCCGACCTTGCGACAGGCGGGAAAACGGTTAGAAGTTGCTAGCAATTCTGCCTTAGCACCGGGCTGTCATGACAATATACAGTAGTAACATTAGCAATATATACTGTTTTCTGGCAATTTGTTTGGTGTAGTTGTCCTGAAGCTGATTACAATTTTTTTATGGATGGTTGAACGTTTCAAATTAAGGCGTTGCCCCTTCACCTACTGTAGTCATTAGAGCCCCGTAGTCACTGCGTGGTTCTAATGCAGAGTCTGCACAGATACTACGCTGTTAAGACGATTCGGGTAGTAGCAGAACCCAGTGCTCCCAAGCAGTCACTCATGCCAGTACTACCTGGGGTTGCGTTGCATAACGTTATTCAGTGATCAGACGAGAACTGGTGGGTCGGACGCAACACAGCCGCTCCCGTTGTTTGACCAGACACGTCCCAGGGCGCTAAACATGAGGTCACATCAATTGTTTTAAGTCATATTGAACCTACCACATCATGGCATTAAGTTATATTCGTTTACATCCCATTTATCCGTGTAAAGCAGGATGGGTACACAGTTGTTATCCTTAGTTCTGCATTTCGTCCACCGCCCACCAAGAAGTGAGCTCCTGTATCTGCAAATTTTACTAATTTCTATATATATTTCTTTGCAAGGGCATCAGTAGAACATTATTCCAGAAGAGGGCAAAGCTAGAAGACAATCATACTGAAATCGGATCAACCTGTGTGTCAACGCACCCCACACGAGACCAGTGTTGACATCGTGCAGCATTTAAGCATCTCTCTCTGTCTGTCTGCCCCCCTCTCTCTTTCTCGTTCTCCCTCTCTCAACGCAGCAAAGTTGCGTTGGACACATCAGTTCCCGTGAGATCACTGAAGTTAAGCAGCGCAAGCCAACGTCAATACCAACAAGGGTGGTTGGTAAAGAATGTTGGGTGCTGCAAATTAACCCTCTTCTTTGTCCTTTCACCTAACTCCTCATCTCCCGCGGGCAGCCTCCTAAGGGTTCGTCCTGTTATGGCTGCCTGGCTTACTCCCCAACACACAAAACTAATCCAGTAATTCAACCTGTCTCGGTTGTAATCGAACCTGCAACCACGGACGTAGGGGAGAAGGTAGGAATATGAGATAGGGTAGTAATATGAGACACCAATGTTTTGGCGTATTCTCAATACCAGCACCTGTGGGATGAGGGGAGCGGCGAGTTGCGTTGGACACACCAGTTCTCGTCTGATCACTGAAGTTAAGCAACGCAAGCCCAGTTAGTACTGACATGGGTGGTCGCTCGGGAAAGCTGGGTACTGCTAATACCCAATAATCGTCGCATTAGTGTAGTGTCTGTGCAGTATATGTATTAGAACTATACAGTGGACGGGTCTCTAATGACCTTGTAGTTGATGGGACCTTAAACTCCAACAAACAAACAAACAATGTGGGATGAGTTGGGAAGTAGTTGCCATAGTACATGGTACATTCGTCCACTAGATGGGGCCAAGTTTATTGGGGATTGACCGCATGATGTAAGTTTGAAAATTTGCAACTGCTGAAAGTTTTAAGGTGTCCATTTTGAAGAACAGATAAATTAGCTTATTCTTTCATTTTCGAAGATACCAGAAAGGTAAAATATGCTGTATTAATTCCTATTTCAGATTACCAAAGAAATTTTCACATATTTTATGTTGGTTAGTGCGAAATTTTACAAAAATGAAACATGGTTGAATGGTTGCAATGTGAGATAGTTGATGGGTAGTAATATAAGACTCGTCATCATACAAATCTTCCCTTCATTGCAATGCAGGAATCAGACCTTCAGCTTATAAGGGGAAGAAAGCATCAAATAGCAAGAGATGGACCATGGCAAAGATTCAATCAGATGATTTGTGAGGTGCAGCAAGTGGCCCAAAAGCATTAGGTGTTCCACAAAAAGGTGATATCGAAAACCTTGGAGAACCTGAACCTGCATGGCAAGATTCTACATGCATATATTGTGGATCAAACTTCTCAGAAGATTATAGGGGTGAATTGTGGATTCAATATTTCAACTGTCAGATGTGGGCTCATAATGAATGTGCAGAGCCAGAGAATGACATATTCACATGTGACAAATGGAAAAATATTTAAGTTGTTATGTTTGAGCTCCTAGCTACTGTATCATACTGCAGTTTAGTTAGTTAATTCCATAAAAATGGTATCTCATATCTCATATTACTACCCCAGTTTGACATGGACCGATTTTGCACTTCTCCAGGAAAATGGCAAATTAAAAATTTCCATTAGGTCTGTTGCATTTATATTTATACAACATATTTCACATGAAATTATCCATCATTTGTAACATTATTTTCTTATTTATGTGTATTCTGAAGCACATTATGTTCCAAAATATAAAGGGTATCTCAAATTCCTACCTTCTCCCCTACTAAACAAGCACACCACCTCTGCTGTCCATCTCTTGACACCGGCTTTGACAACATTTATTTTTGGACTACGTGGCCCCGTGTGGGGTGTACGATGTCACCTGCACGGTAAAGAGCCCTTACCAAGAGGTGTAAAATATACGACTTTCTAGGTGGAGGAGCTAATCCCCTGGCGAAAGTGGAAGAAACGTGCCTCAATGACGGAGAATGGGTTGTAGTACTGTAGTAGCATTAAGTTGGCAGTGGGATTTGTAAAAATGCTGTCCAATAGATGGGTCATGTGCCCCAGTGGCAGGGCCGGCCTTCTCTATAAAGGGGCCCGGGTGCAAAAATCCTTTTGGGGCCCCAAAATATTTTTCCAAAACTAAAAATAAAAGGATTCAGAGTAAATGGACTCCTCTTAGATGCCCTCCTACCCCATTCTGAGATCCTTCCTAATTTTGGAAGGTATTACATTTTTTGATGATGCCATGTGTCCTAATATGTCGCCATTGCATTTATGAGTTGGTCTGAAAGCTTATGTGGAAGTCCACACCTAGGAACATTTTCAGTTCGACCTGTGTCATCATATGTTCTTTTGTTACACTTCTGATTATTAAAGGTATTTTGATTTTAACAACCTCAAAATAGTAGCATTATTAAATTATTGACTCTTAACCTCTAATTCTGGGTTGTCCAACCTGTGACCCATTGAGGCATGTAATGTGGCCCATGGCGCATCATTTCTAATTATGCATTATAGCCTACCTGCTATGAAACACCTAACGTTATCTTCACCCGTTTTGGTTTTGACAGCCCGTGACTGGTAATCAGTTCATGGAGCAGCCGAGTGACCCACAACACCAGAAAGGTTGTGTTAGGTGTTTAGGTTATGTTGCATTGGCAGGGTCGAATGAGGGACGTTGCCCTGATGGGTACTGATGATGGGGCCTCCCTCAATCGTGGGGCCCGGGTGCAATGCACTCTCTGCACCCCCTCCCCCCGGATGGCCGGCCCTGCCCAGTGGGACAAAAATGAGCATTCAACTCTGCCTCTACCATTAGTGATGATGAGATCTCTCCAGGGCATTAAACGTATTTGGTGTGGCGCTTCATACAGCGGATGTTGTTTAAGACGTTGACAAAAGGCAAGGAAAATTTCTAGAAAGACATACGTCATATTTTAACATTCACATTTCTGTCTTTTTTTTTGTTGGCAAGGAATGGAAATGGAGCAATGTTACCAACACCATCAATAAATTTACATGGAGTTTAGGAATAATTTTTATTTGCGAATTTCTTCTTTTCAAGACGGTGGATCCATGGGTCGTTGAAAGAAATAGGGCAGAGTTTGAAAAATGACTGCAATTGTAGTCAGCTATTCCGGAAATATTAAAAGTAAGTATCTCGAGATAAGAAAACTATAAAATGCTGCTTTAAAACAGCACGGCGCAAACCTGCAGCTCGTAAAAAGTTTGAAAAATGTAACATCTACAGTCTTTAACGCCAAATTACCCTACCTGTAGACGAACACTGGGTGGTATCGCCATCTTTAATACATTAATGCCTCATCTTAATATGTTTGCACATAGAAATTAATGAAGCACGTCGTATATTCACTTAGACACACAGCATTGTAAATTACATTAAAAGATGCGAAATGGCGTCCCTAAATAACTAAAGAACTAACTGCATCATAATCCACATATCAAAAATTATATATAATGGGAGTAACCAGCCCATATGACATCGCAACCTGGTTTTAGTCCGTGGTTGTAGGATCGATCCTTGACAAAAACGGTCCCTTCTTTCAGGAGAGAGGAGATAAGAAATAGAAAGAAGAGGGAGAGAGAAGAAAGAAATAGGACTCAAGAAATAGGGTCCAAGAGATAAAATAGAGAGGAGAGAAGAAAGAAGAGAGCTAAACGGAAGACACAGAGAGAAAAGATAGGGAGAGGAGAGAAGAAAGAGAGGAGAGAGAAAGGAGAGTGAGAGGAGAGAGAAGGGAGAGTGAGAGGAGAGAAGAAAGAGAGGAGAAAGGAGAGTGAGAGGAGAGAAGAAAGAGGAGAGAAAGGGGAGGGAGAGGAGAAAAGAAAGAGGAGAGAGAAAGAAGAGGGAGAGGAGAGAAGAAAGAGAGGAGAGGGAGAGAGAAGAAAGAAATAGGGTTCAAGAGACAAAATAGAGAGGAGAGAAGAAAGAGAGGAGAGAGAAAGGAGAATGAGAGGAGAGAAAGGAGAGGGAGAGAAGAAAGAGAGGAGAGAGAAAGGAGAGGGAGAGGAGAGAAGAAAGAGAGGAGAAAGAAAGGAGAGGGAGAGGAGAGAAGAAAGAGGAGAGGAAGGAGAGAAGAAAGAGAGAAGTGTGTTTGCAGTAAGTACCGTATTCTAATTAACAGCGTCCTCTAATAAACGACGCACTGTTTATTAAAGGTACTGAATTCTTTGTCATCATCATACCCTTTTCCCGCCTATGGTAGGGTCGGGTACCCAGGGCGATACAGTATATTGGTCACAGTTTTTTCTGCAGCCGGTTGCCGGCTAAAGCTGCACCCCTACGCTTATTTATCGTCAGTCTAGTGTTCGTTGGGAAATGCTACCGACGACAGTGGGCGAGCTCCTGCACCTGGAAATTTTGCCTCATTTAGTCGTTGCATAGAAGAGAGGGTTCTTTTACGTGCAAGTGCCATCGTACACCCACACGCACGCGCGGATCCAGAGTGGGGTTTTTCGGGTTGCAACCCCTCCTACTGGCCACACGGGACCTCGGTTTTAATTCTAATCTGAAAGAAGGCACACCTCGGTCCGGTATCGAACCTAGAACTACTGGCGCAGTTGCCGAGCTTGCTAACCACTACGCCACCGTGGCGGGATTGTAATTAACTATAAACAGCGCCCTCCAACAAAACAGCCTTTGAAAAAAAATAATAAACGGCGCGTCGTTTATTAGAATAAATACGGTATGTTATGCTCACGAGTTGGGGAGTAAGCCAAGCAGCTATAACAGGCCGAACCCTTAGGAGGCTGCTCGCGGGTGAGGAGGAGCTAGGTGTAGCGGACGTAGGAGAGGGGACATTAGCAGCACCCAACGTTCACTACCAACTACCCAAGCTGGTACTAACATGGGTTTGCGTTGCTTAACTTCAAGGATCTGACGAAAACTGGTGTGTCCAACGCAACTTGGCCGCACAGGAAAGAGGAGGGAGAGAGAAGAAAGAGATAAAAGTCCTGCCTATGGCAAAGTGGAGCGCTCAATTGTGCCATCGGAACTTGCAACACATTTTTGCACAGCCGGCTGCCGACTTAATACGGTAACCATTTCATTTAACATCGGTTTATTTTCTTCACGACGTCATTATCGTTCACCGACGTCAGAAGCGAATTCTTACACCTTGAGAATTTTACTAATCCACACAGATGCTTTGCCCCATGAGGAGAAGACATTTTCGTGCAACGTTAACAATGCAGACACCCCGCGGGACCACAGTATTACTACTCATTCGACAGAGGGTGCGCATAGTCGTCACTGGCTATCACCCGAGAAAAAGTCGTCTATTTCGGCCAGGGATGGATTCAACAGCTAAACACTTACGAAGTTACTTGTTTGTTGGTTTTTTAGGGCCCTTCAACTACAAGGTCATTAGAGCCCCGTCCACAGCATAGTTCTGATGCAGAGGCTGTACAGACACTACACTAATGCGACGATTTTTGGGTATTAGCAGTACCCAGTTTTCCCAAAGCGGCCACCCATGTTAGTACTAGCTGGGGTAGCGCTGCTGAACTTCAGCGATCAGACGAGAACTGGTGTGTCCAACGCGTTGTTGTTGTTTGTTGGAGTTTAAGGTCCCGTCAACTACAAGGTCATTAGAGACCCGTCCATTGTATAGTTCTAATGCATATACTGCACAGACACTACACTAATGCGACGATTATTGGGTATTAGCAGTACCCAGCTTTCCCGAGCGACCACCCATGTCAGTACTAACTGGGCTTGCGTTGCTTAACTTCAGTGATCAGACGAGAACTGGTGTGTCCAACGCAACTCGCCGCTCCCTGTCCAACGCGAGTCGCCGCTCCCTACGAAGTTAAGTAGGCCCTACACTAACCACTGGGGCCACCGACAGCCACTTTGAACTATCAACCTTTGATTTACTCCATTGCCGAATTATTCATTAGGGAAGTCACATCTGCTGTCACACGTATACAGAGACGGTGAGAGTAGATGGCATAGGCAAATTTCCCCCACATTTTCTCCATCACGTCATAAAATGAATGAGGTGTTATTGGATATGATAGTTCCAAGAATGAAGCCCTAGATATATCTTTTTTTCTCACCTAAGGTTATCTAGGTCCTATTACTGAGATTAGCCACGTGGGCATTTTGCTAATGGAGTTGAACCAAACTCATTTACTTCAATATGTTTATAAAACCACAGAAACGTACATTGTGGTATGCGAGGGTGTGTGCGCATGCGTGCAGGATGCGCATATGTAGAAACGTAGTCATGGTAGTGAACCCATTACTTTTCCAAGAAGATCTTTAAATCCACGTTTTTTGAGAGAGAACGAGAGAGTGTGTGTGTCGATAAATAACCCAAACAGTAGTGAGTCTCATATTCACTGGTATGATTCATCCCCTAAGTCAATATATCGACTCTGGAATCTTCATCTTAGTGGCATCCATAACAAAAATGAAAAATGAATAAACGATGATATAGAAACGCATCAGTGGGTAATAACTTCTGCAAAAGCGAGAAAGAGAGAAGAAGAAGAGCGTGAAAAAAACACACACACACACACACACACACACACATCAAGAAATGCTCACCGAATCTATTATAAGGAGATGATGCTCAAGTCTGATATGTAGACGTAAGAAAATTTTAATTAAAAGAGTAAACATAATGAAATTCAAGCTCTTCATCACATGCTAGTAAAGAAGAGGAGGCAGAAGATGAAGAAAAGGAGAAGGAGCATCACTACCTACATTTACACACAAGAATACAACAGTGGTACAGCGGAAATCAAGGAGGGGAGAGGTGGAGGGGAGAGGTAGAGGGAAGAGGTAGAGGGAGAGAGAGAGAGAGAGATTCGAACCAGCGTCGTACAAATTAAGAGCTACAAACCACCCCCTAATTAAACAAGAATTTCAAATAATGGTTGGTTGAGATGTTATCATTTAACTTGACCTTCAGTTGTTTCTCCCTTCTTCACCCTGTCCTCTCACAATTGCAATCCTCAGCCTGTTTAATATATCCTAATAGAAATGCAGCGCCTGTTTTTTTTTTAAACAAATCCAAAACCGTAATTAGTAGCACAATGTTTCAGATAAGGGGGAGAGGGTCAGACCCAACACACACATACTAAAAGTGGAAAGCCATTACCATTAAACATCATCATTTTTAATGAACACATTAAACTCCAACTACAGATGAGAGGAGAAATTAGGAGAGGAAAGGGTTTTAAATTACTGACAGTCAACATCTTCCACCTTTTCCTTCTGTGCATCTCAGAGTAAATTTCAAACTAGGGTTCAAAAATGGAGGTGTGTGGCATCATCAAATGAAACCACAAATTAAGATTGAATAATTTTTCAAAGGTAGGAACAACCAAGGTTGTGTAATAAGCTTAACCATTTCAAGTGAGGAGTTTTGGTCTGTAAATATAATTAGGTATAGAGTGTACCCACAGGAAAAGGAAAAGCCCCTTTGTGTGTTTCTAATGCAACTATTTTGATTCCAAAATTAATTTCAAATTACCACAATTCCCGAAAAACGCTTCAGTGCTTAGCTGAACGTTGAAGCAGTTGAAGAAATGCTACTTCTTATCACTACTTTCACCTACTCCTACCCCCCTCACACCCTCGAGCAGCCTCCACAATGTTCGGCCCGTTATGGCTGCTTAGTCAACTCCCCAACCCGTTAGTGACAGTCTAACAATAATAACATACAGGTTGATCTACCCAGAAGTCCTCTCCCTATTCTAACCCCACTAACAGGTAAAGCAGAGGTCAGGTGTTCTAGCTCGACTTTCAGCAACTTCAGCTATAAACTCACTCAGTTGTGGATGAATTATGAAAAGCCCGAAAAAGAGGAGTCAAACGTCAGTAATGTTTGGGGCAGGTGCCCAGTGAACACTTGCCCAGAACAGTTTAAAGCTTCTCAGTGGCGTCACTAGGGGGTGCGGGCCGCACCGAGGGACACCACTCGCACCATGAGAAATGGGGGTGTATATTTGTTGGTGTTTTAGGGCCCTTCAACTACAAGGTCATTAGAGCCCCGTCCACTGCACAGTTCTCATGCAGAGACTGCACAGACACTACACTAATGCGACGATTTTTGGATATTAGCAGCACCCAGTTTTCTCAAGCTGCCACCCATGTCAGTACTAGCTAGAGTTGCGCTGCTTAACTTCAGTGATCAGACGAGAACACGTGTGTCCAACTCAATTCGCCGCTCAGAAATGGGGTGACACCAAAGCAAAAGAAGCAGCTCTTTTCGGGAGAGGGGGTGACACCATGGTGTCACCGCACCAGGTGACGCCAACCCTAGCGACGCCACTGACGCTCCTATACAGTATTTAGCAGATAGCTTCCCTACGCGGCTGCCTCATTTCAGTAGTTCTCGATCCTTAACATGATTTCCAAATTATTCTCAGGGGCCAGGCAACCAACCTCCTCTTGTAGCCATCCTCGGTAGGCAGCTCATCTGCTGCAGGTAATGAATGTTCAAAATCTTACACAAATTGTGAATTTCATAACACTTAGCGATCATGAGAGTCTGAGAGAGGGATAAACGGAGTATTTGGCACTTGGAGCACTGGGATCCAAAAAAGGCGCCAAATATATACCGTCGCGTATACAACTTGTCAGTTTAGTGGAACCTTAGCACCTTGGAAAGTTGGTCCGCCCTCGGTAACAGTATATTGAACTAGCAAACAGTAAACTCGAGTCATTCGATGCGCCAGTAACAATGAGGAGAAGAGTGACAGAAAAACCATACTGCCGCCACCACTGGGAATTGAACTCCGTCGCCCACTGCGAGCATGGTTATCAATCCTCATTGACGTCTATAGCAGGATTCGATAACCATTTCTCCCATGGGAACCTGGAACCAGTGGGGAAACTGTCGGATGGTATTTTTTATGCTACTGGCTGCCAATCTTATGCCCCCGATCCCATTTTATGATTCATTGGTGTTTTAGGACCTTTCGACTACAAGGTTATTAGAGCCTCGTCCACTACGAGTTCTAATGCAGAGACTGCACAGACACTACACTAAGGCAAGGCGCAAAATGAGGCCGCAGGGTGACGCAGCCCTGTGAAATTCTGCTAGCAGGCAATCCCCACACATTGAATCGCAGTTTTTCAACATACCGGTTTGCAATTTGCGTCAACTAAAATGGCTTTCAACGTAACAGTGATTGCCTGCTAGCAGAATTTCGCAGGGCTGCGTTACGCTGCGTCACCCTGCGGCCTCATTTTGCGCCTTGCCTTATGCAACGATTTTTGGATATTAGCGGTCCCCAGTTTTTCCAAGCGGTCACCCATGTTAGTACTAGCTGGGGTTGTATTGCTTAACTTCAGTGATCAGATGAGAACTGGTATGTCGAACGCAAAACAGCCGTTCTCTCCCAATCCTCTGAGCATCGCCAAATTTCATTGGAGGGAGGGGGTCACAGACGCCAGGTGAGGAGAGCTGCTACACCAGAAAATGTTGCCGATCACCACTTATGTTTACTCCACGTAACAGGATTCTTTCCATGCAGACGACATTGTAAACACCACACCGGACCATGGCTTTACATCTAAAACCGATGGAGGATGCATTTCCTCTAGCCCAGCGGTCTTCAAACTGTGTTCTGCAGAATACCAGGGTTCTTCAATACATCTCTGGGGCTTCCACGAGTAAAACTGTAGATTCGTTAGCAGCGGTAAGATATACTTTTCTGAAGGTGGGATGGGGTTCCCCTAAACATCTTATAGTTCTAAGGGTTCCGTAAGTCGACAAAGTTTGAAGACCACTGCTCTAGCCTATATAAAAATCCGGGAAATCGATCCTGCAACCATAGGCTATAACCACTGAGATATCCAGACTGAACTCCAGCGGTGGCCCCATTTGAGGTTGAATCTACACGTAAAAGAACTCTTGCTGCATAGATTAAAATAAACGTAGAGTTCGTCAAAATTTCCAGGTTCAGGAGTTCGCTCCCTGCCTCTTGCAAAAGAAATGTATCCCAACGAAGACAAATAGGCCGACGATAAATAAGCAAAGAAGCAGCCGGATTAGGTCGGGATGTAACTGATGTAACTGCCATCCCAGTCATACCGTGGTGGGGGTGTAACTTCCATCCAAAATCAACAATTATAAAACAAAAGGTCAATAAGACAGATATAAAATGACTGAAGGCCAAAACAGACACAAAGATAAAAAGGCAAAAGGCCGACACAGACAAAATTGTCACTTTTGAAACCGGATAAAAATTGGGCACCCAACCCTGACACAGCCTGGGAAATGGCCATGCCAATGATAATGAGAGGGGGGGGGGATAAGTAACTCATCCATTATTCCTGTAGTATACTATGAACAATCTACAAAGTTAGAAACGCTTGTTGAATACAATTGTTGAAAATTCAATATTTATTTTGACTGTTGCCAACTTTTGCAGCATCAAACCATTTAGAGATGTGACACATTACCAAAAGTAAGTCCTAGAAAATCCAACCCTAATTCTAACGTCTATTACCTGAACAATAGCATCAATTTCTCAAGTCGTTTTCTTGGTAAAATGTTGCAGCTCTTGAGAATATATGGATATGAGAGAGAGACCAATAGTTTTTCCCCCCAAAAAAACAAAAAATCCTCTCTTAGAGTTTTTCTTTTAGTGGATAGAAATATGTTGAACCACTTTGCATTTATATGACATGACAGAGGATGGTGTGGATACTCGTGAGCAACTGCAGCACATGTCTCATACATATATGCTTGCACACTTATGATAAAACACATATTAGACAAATAGATGACTTTACATTTGGGTGTAAATCCAACACCATCTATTGTTCAAAATAAAGTTATAAAGCTATTATACTCCTCTTGTCCCTTTCTTCTTTTTTTTTCAAATGCCTTCTCCTGCTCCTTACATACAGAATTATTTCGACTTCTTTCAAGCAACTAAACAGTCATAAATATACATTAGATCATGTTCTTCAGGTTTGACACTAGCAATAGTGGGCATAATACAGTTTTTGAATGCAAGCATTCAAACATTTGACATGATGAGATGGAGGATGAAACAAATACCGAAAATAGGTGGCATATATATAGGGTCAATATGGTACAGAGAACTTGTATCATCAGAGCCTTGTGGTCCCAAAGGGATGGTTCGGAAATTGCAATTCGGACCTCTTTATTTACAAGAGAATTGCAACAGGACTACGAAAGAGAGAGAGAAATATGGTAGACAATGGGCATAAAACTTCTTTAGGTCTGAAACTCACTTTCCAACAAGTGAATTGAAATCTTTTTCTGGAAAACTTATATGTGAGTTTTCAATAGCATACGATTGTTGTAGGCGGTGATGAACTGAAGGGGGCCACGTCATTAGGCAGGGCAGTGGCGTCAATTTGTAGGAAAAGGCAGAATTGGACACAAAGTTTTGCTATGAACTGGTACGAATATTGAAAACTACTCTGGTGGAGTGGCAAGGAGAGAGGAGATGGAAAAGGAGCGGTATACAAAATGAAAGTGGAAAAATGGCGCCACCTAGTGAAAAGAGGTTCAACTACAAGAGGAGTATTGAAAAATGGTCATGGCACTGTGAAAACAAACTTTTTTGTTTCCACCTCTCTGCTTTTGTTACCTCTTTCCTATGTTCTTTTTCCATTCTTCAATATGGCCAGAAGATAAAATATTAAAGTTCACTATAAGTTTAGTGGGTGCCAGAGGGCAAAGATTTCTGTATTTGTCCCTGGGCACTGAATACCCTCAGTATGCCACTGATTGAAATGTGAACTTTCGTTTTGATAGTGGTCCTTAATGTTATCCTGACCCCTCTCCTCTCTTCTCCACCATGTCTGCAGCCTAAGGCTGTGGCCATGGTGGAGTGGAGAGAGGAGATGAAAGAGGAGTGATATACAACTATGAAAGCTGAAAACGCATGGTTGAGAGGTGAGGAAACCATTTTCTTTTGCTGGCAGCACCTAGTGAAAAGAAGTGCCACTACAAAAGGGGTATTGAAAAAATGTTCCCCACACTGTGAAAACAAACTTTTTTGTTTCCACCTCTCTGCTTTTGTTCACCTTTTTCCTATCTTCTTCCCTCCCTTCTTCACTATGGCCAAATCCATTGAAATGCGACCTTTCGTTTTGATAGTGGTCCTCACTGCTATCCTGACCTCTCTCCTCTCCACTCCACCATGGCTGCAGCCAAAAGTTATGTCCTAATTGGCAGCATCTAGCATGAGTGGGTGTGCATGCACTACTACTCAAAACAGACAAACTAATGTTTTTCAACAGTGATGTCCACAATGGCCGCATGTAGCATAAAGCAACTACCAGAAGCTCAACCTAGTTGCTCGAGTTGGAAGCAGCGATCAAATGAGTTTGATCACAGCTACCTTTCCTCACGATTCTTGGTGCATTGTTTAAATATGGCTGCCTTCATTGCCTCCACTGCCGATGTTTTGAAGCTACCTGTCATGTGGGATTTTGAATGGAAAGGATACTACAGTAGAGAATCTGTGAATCTAGTGGCAAATCTATTTTTTTTATATTTTTTATGACTTTTTATAATTTTTTATGATTTATGTTTCGAATGATGCATCAGTGTACAACGTAAATTATGCAAAGCAGAAGAATTTACACTGTACACCACCGTACCACTCATGATGAAATCATAATTCACGCAATACCCAACAAATAAAACTGCAATAAAAGCATAAATTCTCCAAACATCTGAAAAACTTATCGTGCAGCATGATCTTGCCATGGAATACCACACTATTTTCCAGAATCATCGATAAGCACTTAACACTACATTCTTGCTGCCATGTATTTTTCATGCTTTCAGAGCTCAAAGCATGCTGCTACACTTGACACTAATGATAGGCAGAATGGTAGAGCTTACACTCTAAACGCACGCCTTCTCATGCTAGACGCTGCCACTTAGGACATAGACTAAGGATCTTTTTAGTGATTAGCAAAGAAAGGTGAGGTGTCATAATTTCTCTAAATTCTCATTATTTTCCTCAATTTCTCCTAATTTGCCATCATTTCTTATAATTTGTCTTAATTTCTCATAATTTCCCCTTTATTTCTTATAATTTATAATAATTCACTGCAATTTTCTGTAGCTTGATATACTTTCTCATAATTTACCAAACGTTTTTCATAATTTGATGAATTTTTTCATAATTTCTAGTAACTTTTTATAATTTCTAGTAATTTCTCATAATTTGTCATAATCGTACGCAATCTCTCCTCATTTTCTCACAATTTCTTGTAATTATTCATTATACTTCCTAATTATAAAGTCTAAATCAGTGGTCTCAAATTCACTTTATTGGAGGGCCATATTTACAACAATGAAACTTGCTGCAGGCCGCATGCACTATGACCGAAGTTATGTGTAAACTACCTATATACTGTATAATAAGTGCTGTGTGCATTTTGAAAATGTATGAAGTAATAGATCGAGGGTCCGATCTAGCGCTTATGTCGCCTCGGACAAAAAGACAAGTTGGCGCCCCTTAAGAATATCATTCAAGTTCAAGCAGCAGTTTTCCTCACACTTACAGCCAAAATGGCCCCACCGGACTAATGCCTGGGTTGCACTCTCCTAGAGCGGGCCCTGACAGTAACGTTTTATATAGAATTTAACTCAACAAAACGTTAACCCTACACACCAGTCCTCGCCTGATCACTGAAGTAATGCAACCCCAGCTAGTGCTGGTATGGATAACTGCTTGGCAACACTGGCTACCACTAATACCAAAATCGTCTTGACAGCATAGTGCCTATGCAGACAGACTCTGCACTAGAACTTCACTTTGTTTCGTTGGTGTTTTAGGACCCTTCATTTTGTTTGTTGGAGTTTAAGGTCCCGTCAACTACAAGGTCATTAGAGACCCGTCCACTGTATAGTTCTAATGCATATACTGCACAGACACTACACTAATGCGACGATTATTGGGTATTAGCAGTACCCAGCTTTCCCGAGCGACCACCCATGTCAGTACTAACTGGGCTTGCGTTGCTTAACTTCAGTGATCAGACGAGAACTGGTGTGTCCAACGCAACTCGCCGCTCCCAGGGCCCTTCAGCTACAATGGTCATTAGAGCTCTGTCCACTGCATAGCTCTAATGCAGAGTCTGTACAAACACGAGGATTAGGACAATTTTTGGGTATTAGCATTGCCCTGTGTTCTCAAGCGGTGTCCTATGGCAGTACTAGCTGGCGTTGCATTGATTACCTTCAGTGATGAGAGGAGGACTGGTATTTCCAATGCAAAACGGCCGCTCCTTAGAACTTCGCAGTGGACGGGGCTTTAATTACCATTGTAGTTGAAGGGCCCTAAAACACCAATGAAACAAAAATGCTTGTAGTAGTGACATTGTCCACACCATACTAGAGGTGACCTCGCGCGTACTTTCGGGGATTTGTTTTTTTGTTTTGTTGGTGTTTTAGGGCTCTTCAACTACCAGGTCGTTTACAGCCCGTCCACTGCAAAGGCCTAGTGCAGAGATTGCACAGACACTATACTGATGCGGCGATTATTGGGTATTAGCAGTACGCAGTTTTCCCAAGCGGCCACCCACGTTAGTACTAGCTGGGGTTGCGGTGCTTAACTTCAGTGATCAGACGAGAACTGGTGTGTCCAACGCAGTAAGCCGCTCCCGAACTTGGGGGATCATACGACTGCACTGGCTCGGCCAGTATCTATCTCATCATTATGTAGCCTACTCAAAAAGTCAACTACGGTAACCACTGAGCCATCGAGAGAGCCTACATTATCCAAATGGGACATAAATATTTCGTAAGTGACTAATGGCTTCCAGAAGGTTCGTAGCCTTTTGTTGATCTACCACTTCAAGTAACCACAGGCAGAAGCGAAAAGGAGGGGGCGGGAAAGTGAGTGAACAGTATTTTAAGACTTTCGTTGGGCAGATAAATTTTTGAAAAATCGCAACAGTAGACTTTTTTTCCTCCTCCGAAATTTGATGTAGGTTTGACTACTTGCATTATGGTAAGTGGCTTAAAAAACGTAACATAAATTATTTAGGACGGAAAAACCGAAGGAATTCACCAAAAAAAAACCCCTTTCCTCTAACATTGTCTGAATAATATTAATAAACTTAATACTATAATAAAATTTTTTTCGGGCAAACAATAAATAAATGCAAGCACAGCACACACACAAAAAACCACATATCTCGAAATATAAACTAGAGGAGGAGGACCCCACCTCACTCCCATGGGCTCTTTGTGGAATCCATTGTTTCTAATATCGTCCACATAATGGCCTCCGAATTCTGAGAGGAGACCTCGGTTGTAGCCCATAGGTATTATAAAGAAACTGCAGCAAAAAATTCTAATCATATTGTCTGCCTAAAACATCTACACCCATGTCTGGAGCACCTGGTGCTATAGCACCTTAAACAATTTTAGGCAATAAAATAATCCCATTTTCAAATTTCTGTTTCTTTCCTTTGTCTCCTCTCCCCCCACAAACCTTATTTGCAACCCAAAAAACCTCCAAACGTTTGGAATTTCAATTATTAAACTATAATAACAACTCCCCAAAAAAATTGCGGGTCGAAAAGTAGGGGGAAGAGAAAGCATCTTCCTGCTACTGAAGGTTTCGGAAGAGCAAATGTAACCCCTTAGAGGGTAGACGTGGACGAAAATATTACAAGAAACGCATTTGCAGTTATGAAAATAGAGTTGAAGGGCTTTGGGAGAAGACAATTGGATCACGGAACAATTTCTAGAAAGGGCCTCAAGCAAAATTACAGACACCATCATCATTACTAACCCTTCTGCCGCCTATGAAAGTGTCGGGTGCCCAATTACTGTATGTCATACGAGCGACCCATTGGACCATATTTTTATCCATCCGGCTGCGGACCTAATGCTGCAGCATATTTTTTTTTCGTTGAGGAAAATTTTTCCACCTTCGCCTAGGGCTGGCCTTAAGCACTTAGGAATTTCTCTGACGCACTTCTCGGCACCTGCGAGCAGCCTCCTAAGGGTTCGTCCTATTATGGGTGTTTGGCTTATTCCCCAACCCATGAAATTAATCCAGTAATCCATCCAGCACACCTTCTATCCAAAAATAGGGTCATTTTACGGTGCAGTAGTAACAGTCACATAGGGTAGCTAACGGAAGTACATCGGGGGAGCCTCTCTGTCACGTCCAAAAATGACCACTCCTCAGATTGGGACCTGGAATACCATTGTTGCATAAGTCCAACACGCTAATTCTGTGCAACCAGTAACTTAGGAGAGTCCCACGTTTTCAGCCCTCCCTTCTTCAATATACTAAGTAATATAGCAAACGATTTGGCAGTGCCAAAAAGCTATGCGGTTCATGGGTGGGGTGTAGATTATTGTTTGTCTCGTTGGTGTTTTACGGCCCTTCAACTACAACGGTCATATAACCCCCTGTTTCGTTTCGTTCGTTGGTGTTTTAAGGTCCTTCAACTACAAAGTCATTAGAGCCCCGTCCACTGCGTAGTTCTAATGCAGAGACTGCACAGACACTACACTAATGTGACGATTTTTGGGTGTTAGCGGTACCCATTGTTCTCAAGTGGCACCCATGTTAGTAGTATCCGGGCTTGCGTTGCTTAACTTCAGTGGTCAGGCGAGAACTGGTGTGTCCAACGCCATACAGTCGCTCTTGGAGTGTCGAGAGCAGACAGAATTAGGAATGAGATATTTGGGTAGTTTAGAAATGGGGGACATAGCGGAAAACATACGAGGGAATGGAGTGAAGTGGTATGGATATATGATGAGAAGAGGGGAGGAGGACGAGCAGGCCAGGTCCATCACAGGGATGCATCATGCAGAATATTGGAAGCACCCGGGGTAGGAAAAGACCTAAGCAGAAGTGGAAGCAGGGTGTGCGAAGGGATATGGCAGTGCGTGGGGTGGATGGCAACCTGGTGGGAAACATCAGTTCTCATCTGATCATCGAAAGTTAAGAAACGCAACCCTAGCTAGTACTGACATGGGTGGTCGCTTGGAAAAACTGAATGCCGCTAATACCCAAAAGTCGTCGCCTTAGTGTAGTGTCCGTGCAGTCTCTGCATTAGAACTACGCAGTGGACGGGGCTCTAAAGACCTTGTAGTTGAAGGGTCCTAAAATACAACGAATCATCCAACCAAGGGAGCACAGGGAGCGGCAAATTGTGTTGGACACACCAGTTCTCGCCTGATCACTGAAGTTAAGCAACACAACTCCAGCTAGTACTGACATCTGTGGTCCCTTGAGAAAACTGGGTACTGCTAACACCCAAAAATCGTCGCATTTGTGTAGTGTCTGTGCAGTCTCTGTATAAGAACGACACTGCGGACGGGGCTCTAATGACCTTATAGTTGAAGGGCCCTAAAACACCAACAAACAAACCAAGGGAACACGGTGGGTCATAACCCGCAAACCCGACCCTGCCACAGGTGGGATAAGGGGATGATGATGCTGAGGGGATGATGTATTTCACAAACAGTGTTACGTCAGTTAAATTTGTATTTAAAACTAAAGAGCTGTAAACAAAATGTTATTAGAAATCGGTGATTGACTATGGAGTAATCCTCAAAATTGGGTTTTATTTTCTTGAAGGTTTTCAGCCTCCATTTATTTAATGTGTGATTTCAGATAATCGATATCTACACCGAGAAATCTGCAAGCTTGTTATTGTGATAAACGTATTCAAACTTATAGCGTAATTCGCTCTCGTCACGTCTCACCACCACCATCTTGAAAAGCAATCCATTCAAGAAAACACCTTCATCACAATCATGAACACGACACCTAACGGAAGAACCTTTCACAAGTTTATTTTTTCAGCTTATTTTACTCTAGTTTTTATATGAATCTTCAACGTTATCTTTCAATTAATTCGTTCGTTTTGGTTAGTTGGTGTTTTAGGGCCCTTCAACTACAAGGTCATTACAGCCCCGTCCACCGCGTAGTTCCATTGCACAGACTGCACAGACACTACCCTAATGCGGCGATTTTTGGGTATTACCAGTACCCAATTTTCCCAAGCGGCCACCCATGTCAGTACTAGCTAGGGTTGCGCTGCTTAACTTCAGTGATCAGACGAGAACTGGTGTGTCCAACGCAATTCGCCGCTCCCAAGTATGTGGGTCTCCAACGAATGGGGACCTTTATGTTCCCTACAAACGGCCTTTTTGGCCCTTTATGGGACACCAGACTTATGTGATACACTAAAGAAGTCAATTAGAAAGTTATTGGGCCTATCAAATTATGCACAATGACAAAAAATCATGTAAATCGGACCGATGATGTATGCGACCACCGATGTCAGTACTAGCTTTGGTTGCGCTGCTTAACTTCAGTGATCAGACGAGAACTGGTGTGTCCAACACCATTTTCTGCTCCGTTTTCTTTCAACACGAATTCATCCTCATTCCTAGCCATGTCTCCGCCTGCGACAAGGTCGATTTCTTTTTGCTTTGTAGGTGTTTTAGGGCCCTTCAACTACAAGGTCATTAGAGCCCCGTCCACAGCATACTTCTAATGCAGAGACTGCAAAGACACTATGCTTATGCGACGATTTCTGGGCATTAGCGGTACCCAGTTTTCCCAAGCGTCAGGGAGCACCTTGTTGCGCTGGACACACCAGTTCTTGTCTGATCACTGAGAGTTAAGCAACGCAACCCCACTTAGTATTGACATGGATGGCTACATGGGAAAATTGGGTACTGCTAATACCTAAATCAGCGATTGTCAACCACTGTACCGCGGCACTTTGGTGTGCCGCAAGATTCTTGAAATGTGCGCCGCCGCTGCGAATACCCATATATAAGCGACATCAGCCAGGGGGGGACTAGATGAACCAATGGGCATAAATATTTCAGTTCTGACTACTGGTTGACAAGTGTGCTTAGAGTGAGGTTACAGCGTAACTCCTAACTCTTTTCCTGCCTACTGCAGGGTCGGGTTCCCATCTTGTCCCTCTGACTAGACAAAAGTGCGATATATTAGACAGCGCCTTGCTCCAAATGCCTATATATCGTCGGTCTACTATTCGTTGAGGCATTCCTACGAGCTCCTACACCTCAAAATTTCTCGTCATCGACCCGTTGCATAGTAGAAAGGGTTCTTTTGGGTAAAAATGCCATCCGAATTGGGTGAAAATGCAATTCTCATCCGAAACTCCCTTGGGGCCTCTCTCGGGGCCAACCAGCCTCGGTCCAATATTGAACCTCGAACTATTGACGAAGTTCCCACAGCGCTATTGTTTGTTGGTGATTTAGGGCCCTTCAACTACAAGGTCATTAGAGACCCGTCCACTGCGTAATTCTAATGCATAGACTGCACAGACACTACACTAATGCGACGATTTTCGGGTATTAGCAGTACCCAGTTTTCCCAAGCGGCCATCCATGTCAGTACTAGCTGGGGTTGCGTTGCTTAACTTCAGTGATCAGACGAGAAAAGAAGTATCGCCGCGGCCCCGTATGGAGCGTACGATGTCAGCACAGCATGGTAAGAAACCCTTGCTAATGAAACGAGTAGTTCGGTACAATTTTCAGCTTTCGGAGCAGGGGATTTCGTGCTCGGTAACTGCTTCAGCGGGTGTCGGTGCTCCTTCTTTCGGATTACAACTAAAATTGAGATCCCGTGTGGTGCCCGATGGCCTTTGCACTGAAAAGAACCTTTTCTACTATGCATCGGGTAGGTGAGGCAAAATTTCCAGGCGTAGGAGCTCTCCCTTTAGCGTCGGTGAAGGGAGATTTCTCGTCTGATCACTGAAGTTAAGCAACGCAAACCCACGTTAGTACCAACATGGGTGGTTGGTAGAGAACATTGGGTGCTGCAAAATTCCGCCTCCTACATCCTCTACACCTAATTCCTCCTTTCCCACAAGCAGCCTCCTAAGGGTTCAGCCTGCTATGGCTGCTTGGCCTACTCCCCAACCCATTAGTGTGACATAAGAAATCAAATAACTGAAGTTAAGCAGCACAACTCCAGCTAGTTCTGACATGGGTGGCCGCTTGGGAAAACTAGGTACTGCTAATACCCAAAAAACTGTCACATTAGTGTAGTGTCTGTGCAGTCTCTGCATAAGAATTATGCTGTGGACGGCGGTCTAATGACCTTGTAGTTGAAGGGCCCTAAATCACCAACAAATAAACAAACACGCGTCGGTGGAATTCCCAAACGTACAGTCGGCGACGACAAATAAGCAAAGGGATTGCAGATTTGGTCGTCAACCGGCTGCAGAAACTATCGCCATTGTCCAATAAATCATCTTGATGTCCAGGGTTAGAAGTTGCTTGTTTTGTTACAGCATTAAGCTGCAGCCGGACGCATAAAACTACCGTCCCATAGACCCCGCATGCGTCACAGTGGGACAAAAATGGATACCCAACCTTTCTGTAGGGGGAAAACAGTTGAGAGTTGCTCGCTTGTCGTAGCCTTCTCTGATGTTCTCAAAGGACCTTGGGGGCGGCGAGTTGCGTTGGACACACCAGTTCTCGTCTGATCACTGAAGTAAAGCAACGCAAGCCCAGTTAGTACTGACATGGGTGGTCGCTAGGGAAAGCTGGGTACTGCTAATACCCAATAATCGTCGCATTAGTGTAGTGTCTGTGCAGTATATGCATTAGAACTATACAGTGGACGGGTCTCTAATGACCTTGTAGTTGACGGGACCTTAAACTCCAACAAACAAATCAAAGGACCTTACTAATTGACGACTTCAATACGAAAATCGACAATTTCTGTCGATTTACATTTGCACCTTCCCCTGAAATTTTAAGCCCGGATTGAAAAATTATTCAGGTTGCTTATGAGCTGTCAAGTTGGTCGTCTATGTGTACTGGAAAAGCCAGAAGACCGCCGTTCCATGAAAATGTAAGATGCCACATGTCCATGCAAGGAAAAAAGAGCAGGAAAAGATTAAGCATTTCTGGTAAGTCTGTTATTGACAAAGATTGATGAACTGTCCATACCATCCATATGGCATGGACCACACTACCCTCCTTATGGGTTCAGTTGGGCTAGGTGGTCTCTAGTAACTGTGTGACCCCTTGACACCAGTATGTCTAGCGTACTTTAGAAAATGTAGTATGCCACTAACAAAATGAAAAGCGTTAAAGGAGTCATAAAATATAATCGATAATTTTAAAACAGCTTTCATTAAATGCTCCAGGGCTGTTAATGGATCGAGATGGGGTGGCTACTTTCGGGCAAGAGAGGTCCCGAGTGCGCCTTTATTCGGATGAGAAGTAAAACCGTTGCCTCGTGTGGTGTGTAGATGCCACTTGCACGTAAAAGAAGCCTCTCTACTAGGCAACGAGCAGATGAGGCAAAATTCCCAGGTGTATGAGCTCGATGGAGTGCCCCAAACTAACAGGGGTTCGGGATTGGTCAGCAGCCTGCATTAAAATACACCCGTGTGTCCATTCTGGGAGTCAAGATGGGTACCAGGCCCTGCTGACTCTTTTACAATCGTTACCTTTAGGAATAGTCTTCAACTATTGTTTACAATTCCAGTTACCTATTAAGGACAACCCATTCAATACAAAATTTTCGGGTCTTTCACGTTTTTACTGTAATAGTCCTGTTACTGACTGCATGTTTTAGAATAGCTGGACATTTCGCTTTTATTCCCCATGAAGTTTCTGGTATTTGGGTTTAAAAAACGTTCAGGAATTTACGTACGTAGAACGAGAGTTTCAAATGTGATAGAATCAATGTCGAGTGGATGATGTGGAGCCAGGGAGTTGGAGTCCGGTGCGATCGGAGGGTCTACAGGGCTTATCTCTCCCTCTCTCTGTCTCTCTACCTCTCTTTCACCTCTCTCTCTGTCTCTCTAACTCTCTTTCACCTCCCTCTTTCACTCTGTCCCTCTCTCTCCCTCTTTCTTTCTCTTTCGCTGTCTCTCTAACTCTCTTTCACCTCCCACTTTCACTCTGTCCCTCCCTCTCCCTCACTGTCTCTCTCTAATTCTCTCATTCTCTGTCTCTCTCCCTCTCTCTCACTCTTTCTTTCTCACTGTCTCTCTCTCTCTAACTCTTTCATTCTCTCTGTCTCTCTTCCTCTCTCTCTCTCTCTCTCTCACTCTGCCTCTTTCTCACTCTCTCTGACCTGTCTCTCTTTACCTCTCTTTCACCTTCTGCCTCTTTCTACCTCTCTTTCACCCTCTGTCTCTCTCCCTCTCTCTCACTGTCTCTCTCTGACTCTTTCATTCTCTCTCTGCCTCTCTTGCCCTCTCTCTCTCTCTCTGCCCCTCTTGCCCTCTCTCTCTCTCTGCCTCTCTTGCCCTCTCTCTCTCTGCCTCTTTCTAACTCTCTCTCACATGTCTCTCTCTACCACTATTTCACCCTCTGTCTCTCTCCCTCTGCCTCTTTCTCACTCTTTCTGACCTGTTTATTTACCTCCCTTTCACCTTCTGCCTCTCTCTACCTCTCTTTCTCCCTCTCTCTAACTCTCTTGTCTCTCTCACTCTGCCTCTTTCTCACTCTCTCTACCTCTATTTCACCCTCTGTCTCTCTCCCACTCTCTCACTGTCTCTCTCCCTCTCTCTGTCTCTCTTTCCCTCTCTCTGTCTCTCTTTCCCTCTCTCACCCTCTGTTTCTTTCTCACTCTCTCACCTATCTCTCTCTCTCTCTCTCTGCCTCTCTCTCACTCTCTGTCTCCTAGGGCGACGAGCTCCTACATTCGGAAATTTTTCCTCATCTATCCGTTGCATAGTAAAGTAGGTTCTTTTACGAGCAAATGCAATCGTACACCACTGCCTCTCTCACTCACACACACACTCTCTCTCTCGCTCTAATATTCGGAAGGAAAAACTACAATACGTACAGGTGTAATAAACAAGGCAAGTTTTCTAGTCTTGAAATATCAATATGTTATCCAATTTTGCTAATTGACAGAGTGAATCGATTTAGGATATTAAATAATTCATGAACACCCAACCTGGGAAGACGGAGTAAAGACAATTTGTTACAGAAATGAGTTGCAGTTATGACGATATGTTCACAAACATTTTACAATATTAAGCAGATTATTATTATTGAGTTTGATTTTTCTTATAGGCCGTAGTAGGTAGCAACGTTCACTTTCATGGATGCTACAATAACATCTACAAAGTTAATAATGCGAATAGAGAAAGAGGTTTCTTTTTTTAATTTGAGATGAATCAAATACCTTCTAACAATCAATAAACATGAAGACCCCCCCCCGTTCCTCAGAGTGAGGGAGATAGAGAGATCTAAATCCCTGTCTGCAAGGTATTCAAATATTGACACCTGTATTACCGTTCCTCTCTAGTCGATGAATAATGAAACAGATTACAAATGGCGCAAACTGTCATTTCGTCATATGAAGGACGTAGGTAAAAACAAAGTAACTATGAACCATTTTCCTACCAACGACAGGGTCGGGTACCTATTTAATTGTCCCTCTGGAACCAATGTTCCCTCTAAGAAAGCCAGTCTTATGTACAAACTTAATTTTCAGTCTATCAAAACCTGTATTCCCCATTTTTGTGCCAGACATGTGTGGAGCATCTGTCCGTCCTGCACGCGCGCACCCTCACATAACTTAGCGGGACCTCTGGATCCTCCTAAACGGAATGTGGAACACCCCTACTCTTATAAGAGTTGAGCTGCTATAACAGCTACTTTTAGCCACACCTTCAAGTTGAAATTTTTCTTAAGGCATGTTACATTAGCAAGGGCGAGTGAGGGACGTTGCCCCTATCAGGGAGTGTTCTATGTGTTAAAACACCTCCCGAAATTTCCGGGAAACTCTTTTGAACGATGGGAAAAAAAGTTTGTCCCCAAGGAGGGGGTGCTAAGTTTATTGACGTAACACCCACCGAAGCATTTTCCTGGCTACGCCACTGGCCCCTATATCCTCATCAAAACTTACTGCGCGGTGATTAAAAACTGTTGCGCGCGACTGGAACCCATTGTGATACCGTTCAAATGAGACGATATCCCGTGGTCCAAATGGTATTTCAACCTCGCCTTATATAATTCGTAGGGGCAATTTCGCTCACCGTTGTCAGGTGGCCCTGGGTGGCGAGCTCCTACACCTGGAAGTTTTGCAGACCTATCAGTTGCATGTCGACAGGGAATCTTTTACGTGCAAGTGACAACTGCACACCACACTTTACTCCTTTACTTCCCATCTCATGGAAGGCTTACTGGTAGCTCCCCCTCTCTCTAATCCGAGAGAAGCCAAACCACCTTGATCCAGTATCGAACCTGAAACTACTGACGCGGTATTCTCGAGGTTGAAATCACCAGTTCCCGTCTGATCACTGAAGTTAAACAATGCAACCTCAGCTAGTACTGACAAGGGTGGCCGCTTGTGAAAACTGGGTACCGCTAAAACCCCAAAAGTCGCCGCATTAGTGTAGTGTTTGTGCAGTCTCTGCATTAGAACTACGCAGTGGACGGGGCTCTGATGACCTTGTGACTGAAGGGTCCTGAAACACCAACGAACGAACCCTACAGAAATCAGGAAGAAACGAACGAACTCCAGGGCGGTATTTTCACGCAGCTCGTTGCCAACCTACTGCTGCAACCCCTATACGCAGTGGCGTCACTAGGGAGTGGGGGGAGTGCGGTCCGCACCGGGTGACACCACTCGCACCATGACAAATGGGGGTGACACCAAAGCAGAAGAAGCGGCTTTTTTTTTCAGGAAGGGGGTGTCGCCTACCCTAGCGACGCCACTGCCTATACATATTTAAAGTTAACTTATTTTCTCCATAGGGATACTTTCATCTATCTGCGCCAGGGGGCAAGCATATACAGTACACCTGTAAATTTTGCTGAACTACACCTGTGTTTTACTTACCAACTACCAAGAGCTCTTTTCCGTGTAGTGGTACAAACCAAACACAGTCACCACCACTTTAGTTCCGATCCGATGGAAAGTTGAACTCCCTTCTCGCCCTTGAGAAGCTATCTGTCGCCCCCAGGATCGATCCTGCAGGCATGCACTCCTGAACATAAATACGGGGAGCGGCTTATTGCGTTGGACACAGCAGTTCTGATTTGATCACTGAAGGTAATGCCTGGTTCCGTATACCCACGCGCTAACGCTATTACCATTGAATCAGACGACACAGCACAAAAAATGGTGACGTCACACTGCTACTTGGGGTGCCACAGAGCAGCTATGCGTGACGGTAGTTGAGTTGACGAGTGGTCAACTCATATAGCGTCCCGCATGTCACGCTGCGTTCTGATTGGCTGGCGGTTGAGCTGTCTGCTTGAAAAACGGCGGAGAATAATGTAAGACATGACGGCGGCGTGCGGTGACTCCAAATAAAGCGCTGCACTTAAAGAATTGCGCTGGCGGTCCTTCATAACGCACTAGCACAAAACGTCATCAAAATGTCATCAGTGGCGACGTGATTAGCGTTGAAGTGTGGTGATACGGAACTAGGCAAAAGCAACGGAACTCCAGTCAGTGGCGTCGCCACTGTTCTAATGCGTCGCCACCCTCCCTCTCCCGAAAAAAGCCGCTTCTTCTGCTCTGGTGTCACCCCATTTCTCATGGTGCGAGTGGTGTCAACCGGTGCGGCCCACATCCCCCTAGTGACGCCACTGAATCCAGCTAGTACTGACATGGGTGGCCGCTTGGGAACACTGGGTACTGCCAATACCCAAAAATCGTTGCATTAGTGTAGTGTCTGTACAGGCTCTGCAATAGAACTATGCAATGGACGGAGCTGTAATGACCTTGTAGTTGAAGTGCCCTAAACCACCAACGAACAAACCAAACAACGGTACGCTAACCAAAAGACTAATCAAGAGAAGTAAAAGCGAAATAATTTTTTTCTGGAAAACGTTAAGAAAAACAATTAGATTAATAAGGGCATTTTCAATTAGACTTAAAATCCGTCATTAGGGTTCTTTTCAATATCCAAGCAACATGCCCATTATTAATTAATAATCCTTTTTGGACATGTCTTTCTCTCCGGGGTTTTTCCCCCTGCTCAAACGACCAGATGAGTTTCCTTCAGAATTGTCAATTACATCCTTAAATCAATGCTGTGAATTATTAATGGCTATAATTAATCACGTTGTATCTAATGACCACTACTATCAAACAACCCTTTCCTGATAATATGATGCCTACCAGCGTGTTTTTTAATGACATTGTAGTTGTTCAAGACTACCAGAGTGGACACAATTAAATCCTTTTTGTTTTAATTAATCAACTGTTAGTTGGTCGTCAGCAGACCGCCATCATAGGTCGACATTAAAGTTTCTTTAGTTGTCCTAATCCATAAATAAAAAGCCAGGCATCAACTCCAGGGCGAAGGGCACCTCCTGTCGGACAGAAAATGAAGCTTAAACTAGGCATCAATTCAGAGGTGAAGTGCATCCCCTCAGTGGCGGTTCTAGCGTACGCGAGGCCCTGTGCAAATTGAAAGTGCGATGCCCTTTCCAAAAATTTGCAACTTGCAAAAGCGAGGACCCTGAAGCGCGAGGCCCCGTGCATTTGCACAGTTTGCACGTGCCTAAAACCGCCACTGCCTAGGCATAAACTCAGGGACAACTTTTTAGTTGGTTTGTTGGTGTTTTAGGGCCCTTCAACTACAAGGTCATTAGAGCCCCGTCCACTGCGTAGTTCTAATGCAGCGACTGCAAAGACAATGCGACGATTTTTGGGTATTAGCGGTACCCAGTTTTCCCAAGGTGCTTAACTTCAGTGATCGGACGAGAACAGGTGTCCAACGAAATAAGCCGCTCCCCTTAAGGGGCAAAGTGCACCCAGGGTCGGATAGAAAGTGAAACCTAAACTACGTATAAACTTAAACGAAACGTGCGCAGCATGTCAAATAGAAACTAACGCCTAAACTGGACATAAATTCGGGGGTTGTGACCCCCCCTGTCAAATAGAAAGTGAAGCCTACACTAGGCATAAAACTCAGGGGCAAAGAGCACCTCATGTCGGATAGAAAGTGAGGCCCAAACTAATCATTAACTCAGGCGAAATGCACCCAGTGTGCGAAAGTAAAGCCTATACGAGGCGTAAACTCAAGGGCTAAGTAGACCCAGTGTCGAATAGAAACTAAAGCCCAAATTAAACATACACTCAGGGGTAGTGACTCCTTGTAGGATAGAAAGAGAAACTGAAATTAGGCATAAATTCATGGGCGAAGTGCACCGCCCCTGTCGGATAGAAAGTGCAGCCTGAACTATGAATCAACTCAGGGACAGAGTGCCCAGTGTTGGACAGAAAGTAGAGCCTAACAGGCATAAACTCCGGGGCAAAGTGTACCCCTTATCGGACAGAAAGTTAAGCCCACACCAGGCATTAATTAAGGGGCGAAGTGCACCCCCTGCCGGATAGAAAGTGAAGCCTAAACCAGGCATAAACTCAGGGGCGAAGTGCACCCCCGGCTGAAAGAAAGTGAAGCCTAAACTAAGTATAAACAAAGGAACGAAGTTCGCCCACTGTCGGATAGAAAGTAAAGACTGGCCCCTTGATTGTTTGTGTTTTAGGGCCCTTCAACTACAAGGTCATTAGAGCCCCATCCACAGTGTAGTTCTGATGCAGAGACTGCACAGACACTACACTAATGCGACGATTTTTGGATACTAGCGGAACCCAGTTTTCCTAAGCGGCCACCCATGTCAGTACTAGCTGGGGTTGCGTTGCTTAACTTCAGTGATCAGACGAGAACTGGTGTGTCCAATTCGCCGCTCGCAAGACTGGCCCCATGTGACGCATTCCTGGACACATTAATGCAGGGAAAAGAACCCTTTCTAAACGGAATAACATACGAGTATAGATCGTCAAAATTCCCTGGTGTAAGAGCTGGGCCTCTTGACGTCGAAAAGTTACCATCAGGCCGACGCTAAATAACCAACTAGAGCAACCCCAGGGGTGTGCCTAAGAATTGAGCTAGAAAGGGCAGGGTCTCAAGATGAACATCAAAACATTTAATGGCACCCATAAATAGTTAATTGCGATAGATATAATTACAAGACTTGTACATACAATGCAATTAAATAGCCGATGTTGGCGGTGCTGCACAGAAAAGGTGCTTTATCAGTGCGTCAGTGGTTGCCAGATCGATCCCGGTGGCTTCTTCGGGGCGAGAAAACGACTCCAAGTGCGTCTTTCGTCGGGCGACAGGTGAAGCCGTGGCCCCGTGAGTCGTTTACGATGTCATCACTGCACGGAAAGGAACCTTCACTACATGAAGTAAAATATACGGTACATGTAGACCGGTAAATTTCCTAGTGTAGGAGCTCGCCCTGAGGTCAATGGAAGAAAGTATCCCCACCAAAAAATAGGTAAGCGTTAATTTAATAAGGGATTGCAACATTAGGTTGGCAGCCGGCTGCATAAAACTATCACCCTGCATTTGCGGTACCAGGTCGTGTCAAAGCGGTAGGGTACCCATCTTTGTCCCTCCGGATGAACACATAGGCGATCTCTTGAACGGCAACTTTTTCGGAGCCGGCGGCGGATCACAGCTGCAACCCATTTCCTTATTAAACGTCGACCTAATGTTTGTGGGGAGTACTCCACTGACGCCAGGGAGCGAGCTCCTGCACCTAGGAATTTTATCTGGTGTATAGGCTCTTTTACGTGCAAATGACATCGTGCACCACACGGGGTAACGGCTTTACTTCCCATGCGACGGAAGGCGCATTCGGGACTTCTCCCCCGCCGGAAAGAGGCCAACCCACCTCGATCCAGAGTCGAACGTCGAACCACTGACACAGTAATCGAGTACGCTACCCCTTGCACCACCAAGGTACCTAACAAGTTCAAAAAATTAAAGGAGTGTAAAAACGATGGGACCACTGACGATGGGACCACTCGATAGTGTCTCATATCGAGCGATCATACCCTTATCCCGCCTGTGTAAGGGTCGGGTCTGCGGGTTCTAGCTATCACATCCAAGGGTCCTGTCCACCCCCACCCCGATATATCCCTTCATACAACCTACTCCCAAGCCTACTTTGGTCTTCCCCAGCACAGGGCCACGCAGCCAGATGGGCCCATCTTCTTGGGGAAGAAATTGTATGACGAATATCTCTCGGAAGCTCATAACTTAACTAGCAAAGGGCCTTATTCGTCCTAAATCCGGCACTGCTCCTACTCCCCTTCTCATTACAATTGCGATTCATTACTCCACGTTTTAATGCTGCTGGCCTATCAAAATGTAAAAATTCCCCATTGGATATTCAAATAAAGCGAAACCTAAACCATTTCCCGCCTATGGCAGAGTCGAGTACCCATCCTGTCCCTCTGAATGAACACAAGGGTGATTTATTGGACGGCGTTTTTCCGCAGCCGTCTGCCGACGAAAGCTGCAACCCTTATGCTTACATATCGCCGGTAAACTGCTCGTTGGGGCAACCCACTGACGACGGGGGGCGAGCTCCTACACCTGTGAATTTTGCCTCATCAACCCGTTGCACAGTAGAGAGAGTTCTTTTAGGAGCAAATGCCATCGCACACCACACGGGACCTCTGTGTTACTTCTCATCCTAAGGTGTACTCGGAGCATCGGCCTCGCCCGGAAGAAGCCTACACACGTCGATCCAGTATCGAACCTGGAACCACTGCCGCAGTAAATCGAGCCCACTTCTCACTGCGCCACCCAGGCAGGTTTCCATCACGTTTCGAATTGTTTGTTTGTTCGATGGTGTTTAACGCCCTTCAACTGCTAGGTCAGTACAGCCCCGTCCAGGCCCGGCTCGTGATCTTTAGGCGCCCTAGGCAAGTGGGTCCATTGCAGCCCCCATTAACATTAATGCAGTTCTAAACTGTCCGAGCGTCCCTCACGCCCTTGGCATTTGTCCCAATACCAATGCATTGCTAAGGCTCTGCAACAAGGCGCCTCGAGAAAACCAAAATTTAGAAAAAGTCCCACCAATCAGAGAAGTTTGGGAACCCCAGGACTATGAACATTTTAAATGAATGATAGACTGAATGGCAAGGAAGTACTTCCGAAATCAGCCGCCTAGGTTTGCCTGCCCCACGAGCCGCCTCTGGCCCCGTCCACAGTGTAGTTCTTATGCAGAGACTGCGACGATTTTTGGGTATGGGCAGTACCCAGTTTCCCAAGCAACCACCCATGTCAGTTTGTTTGTTTGTTGGTGTTTTAGTGCCCTTCAACTGCAAGGTCATTAGAGACCCGTCCACTGCATAGTTCTAATGCAGAGACTGCACAGACACTACACTAATGCGACGATTTTTGGGTATTAGCGGTACCCTGTTTTCCCAATCGGCCACCCACATCCGCACTAGCTGGTTTTGCGTTGCTTAACTTCAGTGATCAGACGAGAACTGGTGTGTCCAACGCAATTTGCCGCTCCCTAAGTTTTGAAATGAGGTTATTAAGCCTGGTTCCCTGGCACGCGACACCGACGAGAATAGTGCGCTAGCATACGACAATCTACATAAACTGATGACGTAGTTACACAACCATTCTGTAAAGTAAGCGCTAAATCAATGGTGAAGTGGAGTTGAGAGTAATGCCTGGTTCCGTATACCCACGCGCTAACGGTTTTACCGTTGAATCAGACGACACAGCACAAAAAATGGTGACGTCACACTGCTACTTGGGGTGTCGCAGAGCAGCTATGCGGGACGGTAGTTGAGTTGATCAGTGGTCAACTTACATAGCGTCCCGCACGTCACGCTGCGTTCTGATTGGCTGGAGGTTGAGCTGTCTGCTTCAAAAATGGCGGAGGATAATGTAAGACATGACGGCGGCGTGCGGTGACTCCAAATAAAGCGCTGCACTTAAGGAATTGCGCTGGCGGTCCTTCATAACGCACTAGCACAAAACGTCATCAAAATGTCATCAGTGGCGACGTGATTAGCGTTGAAGTCCGGTGATACGGAACTAGGCATTAGTTAACTGTATTTGTCAATGGAATGTGTCGCTCGAATTTGATTGGCTGTTTGAATTTTTAAATAGTCTTCTGTTTACTTTTCATTGGTTTATTTATTTTTTTCGGTTTTGGCGCCACCAAACGTTCATATTCAAAACTATTAATCGCTTACATGAATTCGCTCATGCCAGGGAATCAAACCAGGCGGAATTTCTGTTAGCTCCTGTGGTTTACGTCATAATTATACTGTCTGCTCAAGCGCTATTCTCGTCGGTGTCGCGTGCCAGGGAACTAGGCTTTAATTTGAAAATGAAATTGTCGCCTGAAAGTCCAGAAGAAAATAAACGAGAGTGATGATGCTGCTCCTACCGAGTGAAATCGAAACAAGGAGGGGAGGGCATGCCCTCTTAACGACCAAACACGGAAATGAGGTCGGTGTCGTGAAATTACTCGTTGAATAAACCATTGCAGTGCATTATAATACATTATCAAATCGTCCCCGGAGTGTTATCATTGTTCTTCAAAATGCAACACATGACATGTAAAAAAATATATGGCGGTGAAAGTAGGAGACGTGAAATTAAAACTTGCTTTTTTTTTTACACCTTTCCAATTAAGAATTCATGTTCGTGAAGTTACCCAGAGGTAATCAAGGACTCGTATGCACATCAGAGAAACTCAATTCCTTATAAAAATTTTAGTGAAACAGGGCGACACGTAGGCCTAGTGAAAATGGTAATGCAATTTCAAAATGCAACATTTTAAATGAAATTCACAATGAAGAGAATTGTAAGCCAAGTTGATTCAGATATTTCCAGCGAGAGGGCGCTGCTGCAAATTGCGTTGGGCACACCAATTCTCGTCTGATCCCTGAAGTTAAGCAACGCAACCCCAGCTAGTACTGGAATGGGGGGAGCGGCGAGTTGCGTTGGACACACCAGTTCTCGTCTGATCACTGAAGTTAAGCAACGCAAGCCCAGTTAGTACTGACATGGGTGGTCGCTCGGGAAAGCTGGGTACTGCTAATACCCAATAATCGTCGCATTTGTGTAGTGTCTGTGCAGCATATGCATTAGAACTATGCAGTGGACGGGTCTCTAATGACCTTGTAGTTGACGGGACCTTAAACACGAACAAACAACAACAACTGGAATGGGTGGACGCTTGGCAAAACAGAGAACCGCTAATACCCAAAAATCGTCCAATTAATGTAGTGTCTGTGCAGTCCGATTAGTGTAGTGTCTCTGCAGTAGAACTACGAAGTGGACGGGAGCGGCGAATTGCTTTGGACACACCAGTTCTCGTTTGATCGCTGAAGTTAAGCAGCGCAACCCCAGCTAGTACTGACATGGGTGGCTGCTTGGGAAAACTGGGTACTGCTAATACCCAAAAATCGTCGCATTAGTGTAGTGTCTGTGCAGTCTCTGCATAAAAACTATGCTGCGGACGGGGTTCTAATGACCTTGTAGTTGAAAGGCCCCAAAACACCAACGAACGAACAAACGTAGTGGACGGGACTCTAATGACCTTGTAGTGAACGGGACTCTAATGACATTGTAGTGGACGGGACTCTAATGACCTTGTAGTGGACGGGACTCTAA
>JAAFCE010005724.1:7197637-7208901 GCA_013389805.1 Trigoniulus corallinus
TAGTGGACGGGACTCTAATGACCTTGTAGTGGACGGGACTCTAATGATTAGTAAGTTGGTATACCTATGCAGGATATGGTAACTAGAGAAAGAAAATCCAGTATGGCAGATAAATGCATGGGTAAACAACATGAGGATATCTACCAACTGGGAGAGGACGGTAAACAGGATGTCAAAGAAGATAGGCAAAACGCTGCACCCCAGGGAGAGCAAGGAGGGGGCAATAACACTGCAAAGACTCGTACAGTACAAAGTGAAGGAATGGGGGTTATGGCAGTGGCGACAGAGTATGGAGGGAAAGGCTGCAAAGAAAACGCTGAGGGTGTATGGGAACAAGCTTAACATAGAGAGGGAGGTAATCTATGCCAATACGTGGGAGAGCTCACTTCTGTTTCCGGCAAGAGCTGGGTCACTGGAGACGAAACAGAGGATGGCAAAGATCACAGGTGGAGAGGAGGATTGTGGATTATGTGGGGATCAAGTGGAGGACGTCAGGCATGTGATACTGGTCTGCCCAGCACTGGATCACTGCAGGAGGGGTTGGGGAACCCCCACATTGGAAGAGGTTCTGGGGTGGAGCGGCTGGAATGGGTGCGAAAGGCAAAGGTGTTGCTGGGGGGCTGGTGGATATCTGGGCATATGGGTCTAGCATGAAAAGATCTCGCTAGCAAGGTATCCGTCATAAAGGATTACATATTCATAGTTGAAGGGCCCTAAAACACCAACGAAAGGAATTAGACTTCCTATTGCCCTACAATATTTTTTGGAACTTTAAGCCGTCTAGCAAAACCGCTGCGGTGGAGGAGAAGAGGTGCCGTGCTAGACTACTGCGTCAGTGGTGCCAGGATTGATACTGGGTCAAGGTTAGTTCCCCCCCCCGCTTCTTTCCCGTTCGCTTTCTGTCCGGAGAGAGGGAGAGACAAGTGCTGAGTGCGGCTGATGTGAAGTAAAACTATGGCCTCGTGAGGAGTGTAGATCCCGTTTCACGTAAAAGAACACTCTTAAAAAAAAGCAGGAAGGGGAGCGGCGGTATTGAGCACACCAGAGCCTCAGGAGAGACGAGTGCCTTAAACCAGCGTCTAAAACCTGTCGGCCACGCTACCGTCTTGCCAGCACGCTTTCGCATATCATGAAGAACGCTTAAGCCCGCTTCACAATAACATCGGGAACGAGAACGGCAACGGCCGGGAAAGTTGAAAAAAATTCAACTTTCCCATTAAACGTAAGCCGTTTGACCAATAGGAGCGCACCTCCACCACATGACGTACCCGTCGCCCCTCCCCTCTGCACAAAATACGTTTTACGTTTCCGTTCCTGTTGCTGCTGTGAAGCCCGCTTTACCTAAAACAGTTTTTTTCTTTAAGCCCCGTTTTCTGGTTCTCTTGCCAATTTTGCCATACTATACTAAAGAGCACCCACCCGTTGCATCACCCGTCCCTCATGCTGCATTCCAGGAATCAAGGAGCAGCTGTATTGCGTTAGACACACCAGTCCTCGTGTGATTACTGAAGTTGAACAATGCAACCCCAGCTAGTAGACCTACTAGTATGAGTGGCTGTTAGGGAACACTGGCTACTGCTAATACCCAATGATCACCATAACGGCGTAGAGATTGTGCAGACTCAGGGTAAGAGGGTCCGATGAACTTTTTCGTTGAATGGGCCTATAACACCAATGAAACGACAAAAAGGGTAAAATGTTTGATCACGTATGAGGAGGGGCTTTAGATTATAGCGCTCCGGGCAACGGTCTGCTTCGCCTGTGCGGAGCGGCTTATTGCGTTGGACACCCATGGGTGGCCACCTGGGAAAACTGGGCACTGCCAATACCCAAAACTCGTCGCATGGCGTAGTGGTTAGCACGCTCGACAACTACGCCAGTAGTTCTAGGTTCGATACTGGACCATGGTGGGTCGGCTTCTTTCGGGCGAGAGAGAGGCCGCGAGTGTGCCTTCCTGCGGATGAGAAGTAAAACCGAGGTCCCGTGTGGGTATACGATGGCACTTGAACGTAAAGGAACCCTCTCTAGTACGCAACGGGTAGATGAGGCAAAATTTCCAGATGTAGGAGCTCGCCCTCTGGCGTCGGCAGCATTCCCCAACGAACACTACACCGACGATAAATAAGCGTAGGAGTGCAGCTTTGGGCGGCAACATGGCTGCAGAAAGGAAACTATGACCGATATATCACCCTGTGTCCATTCAGAGGGACAAATGGGTACCCGACCCTGCCATAGGCGGGAAAAGGGTTAGGAATTGCTTGCTTTTGCTTTTTGCGTCGCATTAGCGTAGTGTCTGTGTAGTCTTTGCATTAGAACTATGCAGCGCACATGGCTCTAATATATTACCTTGTAGTTGAAGAGCCCTGAGGAGCTGAGAATTGCGTTGGACACACCAGTTCTCGTCCGATGACTGAAGTTAAGCAATGCAACCCCAGCTAGTCTGACATGGGTGGCCGCTTGGAAAAACTGGGTACTGCTAGTACCGAAAAATCGTCGCATTAGTGTAGTGTCTGTGCAATCGCTGCATAAGAACTACACTGTGGACGGGGGTCTAATGCCCTTGTAGTTGAAGGGCCCTAAAACACCAACAAACAAGTAAACAACATTGAAGAAACCTAAACCACCAACAAAACAAAAGATTCGCCTGTGCGTAAGGCCGGCTCTGACGTTAGCGGAAGTGTTCTTAACGTCTTTCCATTCTGCAACTGGACAGTAGTTTCAAAATTGTTCCGCATGAGCGATGAATAGGTTTTTAAGATTGTATAATCTCATATATGCCACGTAGGTAAATATTCAGTCTGTAAAGAGTATAAGACTGAATATTGTCAATACTGTAGGTTATGGCCTTTTAAAGATAGTACAGATGTTCGTTCAAAGCAGTGATTGGTTTTAAATCCGATAAAATGAGATGATAACAATTGTAGAGTGTCATCTTAAGCGTAAATCAATATTTTCACTAAGATCCTTTTGAAGTAAGTAAACTTACGGTAGTCCTGCAGCTCTCAGCATTACAGTTTATTTGGCGTTTAACAAGCCTCTTACAGCTGTCCGTGAAGTTCTCTCACAACTCTTCGCCTGTGTTTATTGTAAAGGCAGGGTCAGGTACCCCATTTGTCCCATTGAATTGATTACCTTGCTGCTTTGTTTTTTTTTCTGTTGGTTTTTTAGGGTCCTTCAACTACAAAGGTCGTCAGAGTCCCGTCCACTACGTAGTTCTAATGCAGAGACTGCACAGACACTACACTAATGCGACGATTTTTGAGTATTAGCAGTACCCAGTTTTCCCAAGCGGCCACCCATTTTAGTACTAGCTAGGGTTGCGTTGTTAACTTCAGTTATCAAACGACAACTGGTGTGTCCAACGGAATAAGCCGCTCCCTATTTTGTTGGTGTTTTAGGGCCCTTCCACCACAACGGTCGTTAAAGCCCCGTGCATTGCACAGTTCTAATGCAGTATCCCCCCAGACACTATGCTATTGCGACGATATTTGGGTATTAGCGGTACCAGTGTCTCCAAGCGGCCGATGGGAGCGGCGAATCGCGTTGGACACACCAGTTCTCGTCTGATCACTGAAGTTAAGCAGCGCAATCCCCAGCTAGTACTGACATGGGTGGCCGCTTGGGAAAGCTTTGTACTGCTAATACTCAAAAATCGTCGCATTATTGTTGTGTCTGTGCAGTCTCTGCATAAGAACTATGCGGAGGACGGGGCTCTAATGACCTTGCAGTTGAAGGGCCCTAAAACGCCCGCAAACAAAAAACAACCCAAGCGGCCACCAGTGTTAGTACTAACTGGGGTTGCGTTGCTGCACTTAAGATGAGAACTGGTGTGTCCAACGCAATACAGCCGCTCCCTCCCATTTGTCCCACTCGAACGGGTAACAAAATGCGGGCGGACCTAATGCTGCGACCAGAAACCAGAAATGGCTTTTTTTTTTGTTTGTTTGAGTTTAAGGTCCCGTCAACTACGAGGTCATTAGAGACCCGTCCACTGTATAGTTCTAATGCATATACCGCACAGACACTACACTAATGCGACGATTATTGGGTATTAGCAGTACCTAGCTTTCCCGAACGACCACCCATGTCAGTCCTAACTGGGCGTGCGTTGCTTAACTTCAGTGATCAGACGAGAACTGGTGTGTCCAACGCAACTCGCCGCTCTCAGAAATGGCCATTGCCTGCATATATTGAGTAGTGACACCAGCAATCAGATGTTGTTTATTATTAGGTGGTGATAGGATCGTCATTTGATGGGGGTATGTTTGTATTATTAGTATAAAATAGCAGATTTGGGCTAACAGAATTTTGACAACTGGACTAGTTGCAGTGGCAGCTATTTAATGCAACCAGAGTTCAAGTATATAACTTGCTGATAAGGTTGAAAAAAGCATTCCCCCAACCTTGCAATGAAAAACAGGGCAAGATTACGAAGGGTAAAACTGAGGTAAAATTTATAAATCGATTCTAGAAATTGTGCCCCAAAACCTAACCGAAATACCTCACTCTTGTCATGTCAGACTCACTTATCGCGTTGCCTACCTATTGCCCAGAGTACAATCATGTTGCCACTGCTGGTTATCGATTATCGAGTTGCATATTTCTTCAGTGTATGGACATAACGGTGAAGTAAAATTCTTAAAATGCGTTGTCGATCGGCAATTTCACATCAACATATGTGTTTCATTTCTTTAATAAATCAACTAAACTCTGGCGATCTAATATTTTAACCACGTCACACGTATGCCAGAAAGAGTAAATGAAAAAGAAATGCAATATACTGTAAATGGTGCCCAATCTATTCCATAGGGCAGCGGTCTTCAAACTGTGTTCCGCGGAACCCCAGGGTTCCGTAATACATCTCTAGGGGTTCCGCGAGTCAACATGAAAATTCGTTGGCAGCGGCAAGATATACTTTTCTAAAGGGTGGGATGGGGTTCCCCCAAAACATCGGGAGCGGCGAGTTGCGTTGGACACACCAGTTCTCGTCTGATCACTGAAGTTAAGCAACGCAAGCCCAGTTAGTACCGACATGGGTGGTCGCTCGGGAAAGCTGGGTACTGCTAATACCCAATAATCGTCGCATTAGTGTAGTGTCTGTGCAGTGTATGCATTAGAACTATGCAGTGGACGGGTCTCTAATGACCTTGTAGTTGATGGGACCTTAAACACCAACAAACAAACAACAAACCCCCAAAACATCTTATAGTTCTAAGGGTTCCGTGAGTCGACAAAGTTTGAAGACCACTGCCATAGGGCAAAATAGTTGCTGAAAGTAGAGGGACAGAGAATGGAAGAGACATGAACAGTGGTGGACCAGCGATAAGCACTTCCACAAAAAGTGAGGCCCAAATAATTTTAAATATTCAGAATCCTTTAATATAAATCTAGCTATCCATTACAATACGTCCTCTACTGCCCTTTAGACAATGTCCTATCTTCAGTGGTCTAGCAAACTACAGATTGGACTGCAACTGTTGTAGACCGGCAGTATAGAAATGGGGACAGCAATGCAAAAATGCCTCATCGGCTGGGCTCCATTCAGGCACTGAGGGGGGAGCAATTGCTGAATTGCTCCCTCCTCTGGATTCGCCCTTGGATATGAAGAATATGGAGAGAGAGAGAGAGAGAAGGAATAGGGACACAAGGAGAGGGGGATGAAGAAAGATAGTGATAGGAAGGAGAGGGCGATAAAAAGAGATAGAGGAGTGATAGGGATACAAGGAGAGGGAGATGAAGAGAGAAGACAGAGAGGGGACTTATAAAGTGAGAGAGAGAGAGACTGACAGACAGAGACAAAAAGCAATAGGGAGACTGATAGGCAGAGAGAAGAGGGACACGGAGAGAGATAAAGAGGGAAGAGGGAGAGGAAGTCTGACAGAAAGAAAGGGGAGAGAGAAGAGAAGAAGAAAAATGAGAAAAATGAAGGGGTCAAAACGGCACAAAGAAAGACAGGCACAGATACAGATCCAAGGAGTGGTAGGAGAGGGGGCACTAAGATTATCAGAAGTAGTGACACAGAAGGAACAACAAACAGGAACAGAAGTACATAGCGAGGGTTAAAGTGGGCCAGGGAGCAGCACATGAAAGATGGGGGGGCAGAAATAGACAGAAAAAAAGGCAGACTAGACAGGGAATGACAGAATTAGACGGAGAAACGGTTAGAGAGGGGCATATAAAGGTAGAAAGATGGGGCAAAGGAAGTGACACAGACAGTAACGTCAGAGGGCAACTGAGGCAGAGGTGGTGTGTTAGAAATTGAAAGAGCGATAGAGGAGGAGACGGACAATGAGAGAGAGAAGGCTTGAAAGAGAAAGAATCATCAAGAATGGACTGACACTATCAAAATTCCCACGTCATAATCGCATAACCCTTTTGGCAAGTGTGAATACCAGCAGAAGTTGAACTGGAGTGTGTGCGTGAAACTAAGCAAGAGCATCCATTAGTTATGGAAGACACACTAGGTTGCATAACTTAGCGTGAAACCGCAATCCACTTATGTCAACAAACCCCCTTTTTATCCACAATAAGCATATTAGAAAGAATCTTATTTCGACGAGATCTAAGCAACCATGCGAGAGCAACACGAAATTGCATCTTATCCATTTGTCTCTTCTCCTTCCTCTTCATTTTCCCTATAGCAACAAACACACTGCCTGCACCACATACTTCCTCTTACTGCTTGTAGTTGGGGATTTAGAACCATTTAATGTGCTGCACCCCCTCCTTCTAGGCTCCCTTTAGCTGAACTATCTCTTCATTTTCATCTAGTTCTTCATCATCATCACCACCACCACCACCACCTCACGCAAACAAATATAGACGTGTTATTTTCATCATTTCGTGACTTCCTTTCATTATCGTCCAATCGTCAATGACATGGTAGTGGAGGTAAATATGACAGACTTGTGTTACCAAAGTAAACTTTGTCCATTTTCGCCTATTTGAATTCCTCTGCGGTAAATCGACACATTGTTGGTGATGGAGGGTGCAATTGCAATACAAGCTACAGGAGAACAACACTTTACTTTTAACGTTGCGATAATCTCATCATCAATTCCCGAGACTAATTATTTCGAATAATCCCCAAGAAACTGCCTTCATCAACAATGGTTTGCTTGAAATATTTGCTCCAACGTGGTGCCACTGCAACATTGGTGTGTGTGGGTGGGTGTAGCATTTGCTGCAGTCGACTCTTTCTCCTGTCTCTGTAACTCTTTGGAGAATCTCCAAAGTCAACTTTCAACTTTAGTAGAACTTTAGTCAGATGAAAATGAGTTTAATCAGGTAAAACTGATGTGATTGATTGTGATGGTTGAGGCGAAAGATCAAGACAAACACAATGACACCAAGGAATTCGTGATGACAAACAGAAAACTGAGATGAAAAGCGGCCAACTTTTCCACCACACGGAAGGTCCCTCAAGGACCTAAAGAGAAGTAGGCCTACAGTACAGGGTGGTTCAGTACACCGCTGAATAAGGGCACTCGTTCAGCCATACTGCCGTTGTTTGTTTGTTGGTGTTTTACGGCCCTCCAACTACAAGGTCATTAGGGCTCCGTCCACAGCATAGTTCTTATGCAGAGACTGCACAGACACTACACTAATGCGACGATTTTTGGGTATTAGCCGTAACCAGTTTCCCAAGCGGCCACCCATGTCAGTACTAGTTGGGGTTACGTTGCTTAACGTCAGTGATCAGATGAGAACTGGTGTGTCCAACGCAATTTGCCGCTCCTTCACACTGCAGTAGTCGCCATATTATGACAACATCTTCGGGCTCAGGGTATCATTCTAATATGGATTACTGGATTAATTTCATGGGTTGTAGAGTAAGCCAAGCAGCGATAACAGGACGAACCCTTAGGAGGCTGCTCACCGGAGATAAGGAGATAGGTGAAGAGGACATAGGAGAAGGGAAATTTGCAGCACCCAACGTTCTTTACCAACCACCCATGTTGGTACTAACGTGGGCTTGCGCTGCTTAACTTCAGTGATCTCATGGCAACTGGTGTGTCCAACACAATTTGGCTTGTCCTTTGTTTAACACCTACTCTAATCTCAGTAGTTACCCTGTATAAATTTGCATACAAAATCTGCGGTACAAAATCTGCCGGCTGCTAAAAACGCCGTCCAAAGAGTGCCCACATGTATCCCACTTAGACAAAAACAGGTTCTCGACCCTGCTATAGACAAGAATGGTGTCACCAACGCAATTCGCCGCTCCCCTAGGCACTCCTCAAACTCCTCAAAGAAATCCTATTGAACACTTCAGGGGACATGAGAAATAGACTTGTGTCTGCAGTGGGCAGTTCATTGTACACCCCAAACGACGCGACGCCCGGCTTTGCTACTCAGTCCTCCTACCCAGAAAAGAAACCATCTGCTTCGGCCAGGAACGGAAGTGTAACGATGGAATCAGGAAGTCATGAACGTTGTCCACTGAGCAGTCGAGCATTTTCGGAATTCGGAAAAATTCCCAACGGTAGGGACTCGTCAACTGTTTAGCAGTAGAGAGGTGGGAATCTAATCATAAAAATAATCCCAACTGCATTTCCGGAAACGGTTTAAAGCAGATGCTGGGCTGCATGTCACTGTTTGCACGTGTGGAGGATGGTTAGATGTCGAACTCTAGTGGATCTGATCGCTGAAGTAACCCCAGCTTGTACTGACATGGGTGACCGCTTAGGAAAACTGGGTACCGCCAAGATCCAAAAATCGTCGCAACAGCTTAATGTCTGTGCAGTCTCTCAATTAGAACTATGCAGTGGATGGGGCTCCATGACCGTTCTATTTGAAAAGATCTTAAAACACCAAGGGAGCGGCGAGTTGCGTTGGACACACCAGTTCTCGTCTGATCACAGAAGTTAAGCAACGTAAGACCAGTTAGTACTGACATGGGTGGTCGCTCGGGAAAGCTGGGTACTGCTAATACCCAATAATCGACGCATTAGTGTAGTGTCTGTGCAGTATATGCATTAGAACTATACAGTGGACGGGTCTCTAATGACCTTGTAGTTGGCGGGACCTTAAACTCCAACAAACAACAATTAAAACACCAACGAAACAAATAAAACTGCAGGACAAGCGCTTGCTTTTGTCTTGTTGGTGTTTTAGGGCCCTTCAACTACAAGGTCATTACAGCCCCATTCACTGTGTAACTCTCATGCAGAGACTGCACAGACGCTACACTAATGCAACGATTTTTGGGTATTAGCAGTATCTAGTGTTCCCAAGAGGCCACCCATGTTAGTACTAGCTGAAGTTGCGTTACTTAACTTCAGTGATCAGCCAAGAACTGGTGTGTCTGTGGTGTGGGTGCTGTAGTTTTCTTGTTGTTTTAATTCGTGTAAGCTGCAATAATAATCCGCAGACTGGCTGAATAGACTCCCGAGCAAAGGAACCGGGGGTGATAGGAAGTTGTGTCTTCCTTATATCACCTTTTGGGCACCCCTACCAGGGATCCAGGAAGGGGTTTAGAAGGTGAGGTCACCGAATGCATGACCTGATAGCACCATGCTGCTAACAGATGGTCAGCACTTGCAGCACTTGGAACAATGACCTCTCATTGGGACCTGCGACCTTTTTTTTTGGGAAGGAGAGAGTGTGGGACAGGGACCCTCACATGTCCAACGCAATAAGCCGCTCCCTGGACAAGCGCGAATAAGTTTCAGCCACGTCAAAGTAAATTAGGATAGGTAACGAAAGGTGCGGCGAATTGCGTTTGACACACCAGTTCTAGTCTGATCACTGAAGTTAAGCAGCACAACCCCAGCCATTACTGACATGGGTGGCCGGTTGGGAAAACTGGGTACTGCTAATACTCAAAAATCGTCGCATTAGTGTAGTGTCTGTGCAGGCTCTGCATAAGAGCTATGCTGTGGACGGGGCTCTAATGACCTTTGTAGTTCAAGGGCCCTAAAAGTCACATACAACAAGGTAAGGAAAAACAAGAGTAATTTCCGAAACCAAACTTCTCACCAGTGTGTAAAATTCCGTGGACATTCCGCAGTCGATTCTTTTGACCAATATTAGTTCATACTTCTGCTCCAACACGAGAGATTGGATGCTTCAGTTGCATCATATAGAAATTAACGATCCGGTTATTTTTTGTTGGATGTAAGGAGGATACGAAAACTCCATTTTAATATTCCGCATCCATAAAGTGATTAATCAACAATGTTTGTCGAGCATTCATCCGAGAGGTTGAGCATGGATATTTAGACGATAGGGTCGGCTAAAACGGGAACAATATGTCGCACTGATACTATTCAGGATTTAATCACTTTTCAAGACAATCAATGATTGTTGCAATGTCAGCCACAATTGCGTTATAAACCCTCCTTTGGAACGGTGCTGCGCACGATTTGCCGCGGATTTCCATTGAGCCCCTGTCACCATAAATAAAAACGTAGACGGCGAACGACATTCCGTGGATGGCATTTTGCGATTCTTTTCATTTCTACATTAAATGGTTATGTCCTTATCAGTGGACGTTGGTAGTTTGCCAATTATATAATTCATTGGGAGGGAATAAACGCATTGTCACACGCTCAATTAAGCATGGAATAATTCGGCACTGGCAGCGGCGTCGTCCTCGACAGTCATGGTGGCCCACGTTTGATTCAAAACCGATCGAACCCTCCTCCTCTCATCTCAAAATAAAGCAAACTTCACTCTCTTTTGTGAAAGAAACCCTGGCATCCTAACGAAAATCGTAAAATGTAAAAAAAAATCGATCACTTCATCGTTACGTCACATGTGCCATGTTGTGATACGTCACAGTGGACTTTTTAAACCGTAATAAAGTCGGATCAAAATTCCGCCTCGGTGGCTCAGCGGATTAGCGTGGTCAACAGTTCTAGGTTCCAAACTAGACCGAGGTGGGTTGGTTTCTTTGGGGCAAGGGCAAGAGAGAGAAGGAGAGAGAGGGAGACAGAGAGGGAGAGAGAGGAAGAGAGAGAGGGAGAGAGAGGAAGAGAGAGAGGGAGAGAGAGAAAGAGAGGGAGAGAAAAAGAGGGAGAGAGAAAGAGAGAGAGAAGGAGAGAGAAATAGAGGGAGAGAGAAAGGGGAGAGAGAAGGAGGGAGAGAGAAAGAGAAAGAGAGAGAGGGAGAGAGAAATAGAGGGAGAGAGAAAGGGGGAGAGAGAGATAGGGAGAGAGAGGGAGAGAGAGAGAGGGAGAAAGAGAGGGAGAGGGGGAGAGGGAGAGAGAGAGGGAGAGAGAGGGAGAGAGAGGGGGCGAGAGAGGGAGAGAGAGGGAGAG